>CM032883.1:3973261-4010761 GCA_019176425.1 Megalops atlanticus
CTGGAGTGAGAGAGGGATGGCGACAGAAAGGGAAAAGAGAGAAGGGAGAGAGAGAAGGACAAGAGATAGGAGACAAGAGAGGAGAGAAGGAGAGACTTTCCATAGAGGGATGGAGACAGAGATAGGGGAAAGAGAGAAGAGAGAAAGAGAGGGCTAGCGAGACATGCGAAATGACATGAAAGGGCCTCCTCATGTTGGCCTGGCTCTGCCCCAGTGACTCTCAGCAGCTTTGGCAGGGCCTATTGGAGCTAATCGGTCCGTACTGATCAGGAGCTGATCGGGTGTATTGATCAGGAACTTCAGCCAACACCAACAAGCAGGTTGATGGCGAGTGCAGCTGAGTGTTGCTCGTGAGGCAGAGACACATGGATCTTTGGATGCGCCAGAAATTCTCACTGCTATAGCCCTCTTTTCACTCGCACACCAGAGATTCTCCCAAGGGATCGTGGGTAATCACCCACACCAGCTCTGCACACTGATCAACAATTACAGGGAATCAAATTCATTTAAGGTGGAGAAACCAAAAAAGAACAGCAATGAACCAACCTCCCAACAATGCTGTTCAGCTAGACAGAAGGATGGACTGGTTCTATTGGAGTGGAAGAGGGGTGTAGGGACTTTATTTAAGATAGGGACCCCCCGAATCCCTTCAGCACACTCTATTAGAATCACACCTACATAAGACAACCAGGGGTCCTCTGTCCCTCTATGCTAGAAACAATAAGGCTGAGCCATTTTCAATATGCATATGTTTATTGCCAAAGTGCTCCCCTGATTAATCGCTGGAGGATGACCATTGTGCACCATGGCTCACAGTGCCACACTGTGGACAACCTGAGTAACTGCACTGTAAAACAAACAGGTTGCTCGATGTGTCCGCACTTAAATTCTCCAGGACTGTAGAATCTGAACAGAATCTGTGCCGAATAAGAGAGCTACGCCCACATTTCCCTGACCATTCAATCACAATGGCGGTCTGCTTTGAATCCCACACAGCAAAAAGGAAATGCTCAATTTTCAGTTTGGACTCAACTTGGAGTTCTGTTTGAGCTTGCATCAGCCAGCCATTTCTAATGTTGTTTACTCACATGTGTACACTCTTCATGGTATGGCCCATGTGGCTCCACCCCCTGACTGCTCCAATGGAACCTGCCCATCCATCTCTCCAGCTTGCTCTGTTTCTAACTTTGATGAATTATTTTCCTTGTAATTCTCTTTAATCAAGGTGCTCCTTTGTAATGTTTGGCAGGGATAAAAATTAATAATGCAGAAAAAGGACAGAAATTTCAGCCTAATTAATTATTTCCAGCTTTTGTTTCTCATTAATCGCTTGACTACTCTGGAGCAGAGGTGGTGCTGCTGCAGCAGGGATGGGGTGGGATACTCATGACGCCCCCTACTGACACTACCAACCATTACACCCCCTTACAGACACCACTAATGATACTTCTAAACCATTACACCTTCTACTGACACTCTTATAATGCCCACTGCACCCTACTGATGCTCATAAACTATTACACCTCCTAATGACAAATTTATAGTGCCCACTATACCCCTGTTATACTGTGATACTACTGAAGCATTATACCTCCGACACCCTTACAGTGCCCACTACGCCCTAACATTGGACACCACTAAACAGCCCACTATGCCCTGTTGTGGACACCCCTAATCTGCCCACTAGACCCTCGCACTGGACACCCCAATCACTGCTGTCAACCCTCTCCCCCCTTATACAAACTGGTGTTAGATATACCTCAAAAAACTCAAGGATGCTCAAATGGGAATAAGCCTTATTTTGGTTTTGTACCTGTGGAAAAAGTAAACTGAATCTAGGAGGGACCAGGCCGGACAAAGACTGTAGTTAAGCTCCTCTCCACTGTAGTCAGTGTCAGTTCTCTCCTGCACATATGATCCTGTCAGTGACACGTTCACATGAAGTCACACATCCACACACATATCCACAAGTCTCTCATATACACACACATACACACCCATATACATGCAGAGTCACACACACACATACACACACACCGCTCGCTTTCCTTTGTAATCCGTCATCTGGCTGCTAGTTTTAATTCCTGTTAACTGCATGGCCGCGTGCCTCTGCTTCATTCATTTTAATAGAATTGAATAACAGCTCTGCTTGGCTGCTCTGGCACAAAACTGCTTTAATTGGAAAATTGCTGCTGCTGATTTGCCAGTGTAAAGCCCACCTGTGCCTGCCTGTCACACCGTCCCCAACCCCTGAGGGAAAGGGATGCACTTTCACACCTGTCCCATGGACTGTCCTGCAATCCCACAATGCAGTCCCCCCAGCCTGAGTTGCCCTTACTCTCTCCTCATCAGCCAGGCTTCTGGGCGCCATGGAAGCCAGCATTGTGACCTATGGAAGTGAACAACAATATGGTAGGGGGAACAAGAGCATTGTAGGTTTCAATCCAGGGTGGTGCTTTGCCCTTGAGTAAGGTTAATAACCTGCTGTACAAATGGATTATATGTAATATATTATCCACAATATACACTGAGTATACAGTGAGTAACAGTAGTTGTGAATTTTCTGGTGGAGGATCTGTACTCTGGATAGCTTGTTCTATCTCATCCCACAGATGCTCGATTGGATTGATATCTAGTGACTCGGGAGGCCTCTGCATGCATTGTGGCATGAAGCATCATGCTAAAAAAGCCTATTCACAGATGAATACCCTGTTGCCACGAAGGATGCAGCTGATTGGTGATAATGTGCAGATATCCTGCACTCAAATGTTGCTCTACTTGTATCACAGGACCCAATGTGTGCCATGGGAACATATCCCATACCATTTCACAGCCACCATCAGCCTGCACTGTTGACACCTGGCAGGATGGATCCATAGACTCATGTGGTTTTTGCGATATCCAGGAGCCATCAGACCAGGTGATGTTTTTCCCAATTCTCCATTCCCAGTGTTTGTGTCTTCAGCCCACTGCAACCACAGATTCTTGTTTGTCACTGACAGAACTCAGTTAGGGTGATAGGCCATTCAGAACTGTCAATGGCTGGTGAATGCCCATTCTCCTTCTAAACTACACACACACACGCACACACACACACACACACACACACACACACACACAATCTGTAGGTACCTACCTATTTGCTTAAAATAGCATAGTCTGAGCATGTAATGCCGTCACTGATTGAGCAGTCTATGTAAAGGGCAGGTGTACCTATAATAAACTGAGATGGCCTCTACGACGTAAGCTGTGTTACAGCTTGGTGGGGCATAGATACCTTTACATTCATTATTTTCTTCTCCTTCTCCATCTTAACTGCCTTAACTGTCTCCATGAAGCATTCATTCAGTTGAGTGTTGTCCCACTCCAACACAGACGTCAAACGGTCTCCTTAACCTCAGGATGGCATCCCCACTGCACTGATGGCAAGGCCAAAATGACGCTGTGTGCAGTAAACTCTGTGAAAGTACCATCTTGCATGTGGCTGATCAGGAGGCCGTGAGGAGAGTGGTCCCCAAGCACTCAGGTGGCCTCTCCTCAAAGCAGCCACGTCTGAGCGCAGGAGACTCAATACTCATCAGCACAGATCGACACCGGAGGGAGCGGATTAGCACGCGTGGAAATCGCACTTGCTTACCGGAGTAAATTAATTGTCTAATAGGTTTAAATTGATTAGCGATGTCTCAAGTTTGAGTTGCAAAGCTCTGCCGTAATCCAGGTATCTGGCACAGAGGGCGAGCGGGGATTTCTTTAATTAACAGTGCCAGAGTGGGCCTTTGTACAGTAACACAGAAAAGACCCCCCTCCCATCTCAAACCGCAACGAGACTGGAGATAAGCATCGCCCCAAGCTTGTTTCAACCCCAAAGTTACTGCAGTGGCACGCTGCCGATGAATGCTTGATATCGGGGATCAATTACCCTGTTTGAGAAAAGCATTTACTTGCTTGAGACAGGGGGAACAGATAAGGTATGTAACAAAATGTGCATGACTAAAAACTAGGCATCAAAACTAATATGAAGAGAAGAAAAAACACTGATTCATGATTTCTCACAACAGGCCTTGCTAAGCCTTAAGATTCATCCAAGCATTGAACTTGGTGAGAAGTTCTTGCTCTGCACTAGGTGAAATCATATCTGCCACTAGGGGGCAGAGTGCTTTGAGTGTCCCCGTCCTTGTCCACCACAGACATCCCAGGCTTGGTTCTCTGTTTCTGAATTACTAAATGAAGACTGGGTGGTGGTGAGACTGTAGCTCCTGCTCAGAACTGATCAATTAGGATCAAGAGGCCATCCACTAATGTAAGTATCTTACATTAAGTATCCAGTTTACACGCATTTGCTTATTTGTTTGAATAAGGAACAACAGAATCCTTCGTCTACCAGGAATACCACTGGTGACACACTGACTCCATATCACCTCCTGCGTAATGTCATCCAACAGGTATGTAACATACTAAACTCCTCACTCGGCTCCACACAATCTCCTATGAGCCTTCTGTCTCCTGGTACTCTCCGTCCAGTGACAGGACTTTCCCAGGTAGCTCCAGTTCCATTTTGGCTGGGAGTGTCGAGGCACACCTCCGTTGACTGCTGACAGAGACCCCTGTGCCTCTGAGCGAGCAGGAGGCCTGCCTTCCTAAAGCGCTGCAATGCTAGCTCGCTAACTCTGCTGGCAATCCCTCCAAGTGATGTGGCATTCAAAAAACGCCACGGAGACAAATATATTAGCTCCGCATGCAAGACCAAAGCATTAGGCAGTAAATAACGTATGGATTCAAAAATTCAATCTTGGGACTTCCCTCTCCGAGATACTGGGCATGAATGGAGCCGTCGCAGTAATGCGTCTTCTGTTAGGCCTACGCCATAATCTTAAATATTTAGGGCCTTAAGCAGCATTTGTTACGAGCTAGCATTCGCATATGCACTCATATCAGCGTTTCCATCGAGATAGGGTAAATTCATATGTCTGTAGCAGTATATCATTAATGTCTTATTATGTGCTTGCTATAAGAACGCATTTCATTTGAACGGTGGGAGAGAAGATTCATTTTCCCTCCAGAGGCGAATGTGTACCGCAAACAACATCTTTGTCATCATCACCTGCATCAAGACTGCAAACTGAAACGCTTTTCAGTAAACGTTTGAAGTCTAACGACACTTCCCTGACAGTCAGAATGAAATCATTAATTTTGTTGGTGAGAAGAATTCTCAATAAACATTAGATATATAGTCAAAGTTAACAGCATATGATTGTTGGAATTTTAGCTAAATTTAATATGGCTCATAATTAAACCCATCTCCCCAAAACAATAAAATCGTAAGGTCTTTATTGTTCTGGGTAAAATAGGTTTAGTTATACACTTTTACTGATTTATGAACGTAACAAATGCTTATAATGAACCAACTGTGTTTAACAGCACCGCATGGTCATCCTGTAATCACCACTCAGAATCGTTTCGATAAATCCATAGTTTAAGTAACCAAAAAGAAAAAATATCACATTTGTAACACATAGTTTGTTTGAGTTGTTATTTCTAGGCGTTAATGCAAAAGTGCAAAAATATAGTAACAAGAAGCGAAGCTTAAGAAAGCCACTTACCAGGATTTGTCACTTGGTACAACGTGGTAGTTACACTGACGCGCTCGCACGGGTTCTACCTGCACTTTTCATTTTGCATATTGAACGGTCTTGTCACCCCTTTGCCGGCACATGAACGGCCTTTCGAGCGCCTTGTTTTCCCAGTACTTAGTTTCTTTATTATATAATTAATTGAAGAGGTTATTTTTAGCCGATTATTTGTCGAACCAGTCCTCCTTAAAAGTAGCAATGATAAAATAAAATAAAATAAAATGCCACAACATCTGATTTCTCTAACGTCACAGAATGCTTTTATATGTTAATGTTCATTGACGTCCGTTGAAACCATGAGTACGGAGGTCCGCCCAGTCGTTACGATCTGTCTCTCTAACCGCAAACACGTAACTGGGGTTCATTTAGGGTTACGGCGAAACCGCAGTCCAGACCCCACTTATGTATGCGCACAACTCCTATTCTACCAAACACTTTGTTTCAAGTTACGACTGCATATAGGCTACCTACTAACTAAACAGAATATCACTATTTATAATTATGCTATTTGATATTCCGTAGAGTAGCTTGCCAACTTTTTATTTATTAGCACGAAACCCTGAGTCGTTTCAAGTGGTCACAATCGTCATTATTACGACCAGCAAATGAAACAGCAACATTTAACTGCATAAAAGGAGGGACGAAAATACTCACGTTGTAACGTAGTTTCAGTTTGGTAAAGCTATCCTCCAGCTGCAGTAAAGCGAACACCACCGTTTATGTCAGCTGTTTGCGCCCTTGGGTGCCAACAGTTTGGCAAGGTGAGTCTACCATTAGGCCTATGTCATCAAAAAGCACCGGTGCAGTCCCACGCCTTTGCAGTAATGAATATTACACGCATACTGGATATTGGATTAAAAGTATGTGCACCCAACGTGTTTCAATAATATATTTTCTCATTCCAACTTAATTGTCATGTTTGTTTTTGGAGAAAGACGGATTTTAAAATAACTATCAAAAAGCAAGTCTCAGCAAGCAAGACAGCAAATTTCGATTTGAACTGTATTGCCAAAAAACAGCTAAAAATATTGCTTCAAATATAGAATATCTCCTTAAAAAATCTTTGTAGTCTTTCAAAGAGTATTGCCACTGTTTCAAAGTGTCAGACTGATCCAGGAACTCCAGTATATTACTTCAAGTCATTTTTATTATTTTTATTTATTCATTTATTTCCAGAGCAACGCGTTAGCGACTCGGTGGGTTCGGACTCATTCCACTTCCTCCTCGTGAGATTTAAAATATAATTTGAAATCGTTCGGTGCCCTTTGAAGCGCATTTATATTTAACGTGTCTACAAGGTCAGCGTGGACCGATACTCGATAGCCGATCAATGTGAATTTAAATGTAAAGAGCGGTGCCCTCCTGGGTCACGGTGGAAGGCAGCCGGCGGCGTGGCTAAGCCCCGGGCTCAGGGGAGCCCGCCCCCACCCCAGTGTCCCCCAGGCAGCCCAGGGCCTGTTTAACTCTCAGCACCATGATTAATTCATGGGGGGATTATGTGCTGGGTGCAGAGCAGGCACTGCTGGGCTCGTCCCAGCTGAACCACACAGTGCAATGAGATAGAAGCTTTCACACCCTGATGCCCCCATTGCTCTGCACTGCACCTATGAATAATTTTATACTTCTTTAGAAAAGCAAATCAATATTACATATTCTTCTGCTCTTTGAACATCTCATAAATTGAAATAGACTAAACAGATGGAGGTATTTGTCTTTCTCTCTGTGTTTGTTTGCTTGTGTGTATGTGCGTGTGTGTGTGTGTGTGTGTGTGTGTGTGTGTGTGTGTGTGTGTTGCATGTGTGACTTTGTATGTACCTGCCACATGTTGAGGTGAGGGTGGGCACAGAGTACAGAGCACTGTACAGAGCACTGTCCTAATGGGCGAAGGCATCAGAAAGGAGACCTGTGGCTTGTCCCTGTGTGGGGGTAAAATATCCCTTGGCTGCCTGGCTTACATCAGCCTCCCCAGACCACTCTCCCCCAGCTGGGCTGCAGCTCTCAGGGGCCCAGAAGGGGCACTCATCTTGCACTGCTTGGACAGGTGGTAGTGTCTCACAGCACCAGGCCCAAACTGCTCAACATTCCTACACCAAGAAAAACACTAAGTGTTTCAAACAGGAAAAAAAAAACCAGAAACCTGGGAATACATTTTAAAATGTTCACACGAGAGCAAAAAATACATGCTATTTTTTCCCAGGGATGATAAAGTAAATTTCCCTTGTACTAGCTGTGTTCTTCATCTCCGCTGGAGAGATGGGGGTGCGTCAGCCATATTTCCCTGTGATTTAGATCACAGCAGCATGCTGTCATCAAACCCCTCGATAATCATGCGCAAAATCAAAGGTTCCATTGCAGCATACCTCAGTCCACACTGTTATCTGAACACAAAGGCTAATGTACATCTTTTGTAGTAAACCGCAAAACAGTGGATGAGAGCAAGTTTTTGTAATTGTTGGAGTTTCTTTTTAAAACTTTGTTTGACAGTTTTGATTATTTATTTTAATGGTGCCTTGGAGAAGATCCTGCAGTCATATGAAAATACACCATTTCTTCAAATGCCTTTCAGTGATAAGCAAGTGAAATAATATTCAGGAATGAGGTCCTGACATAAATGTACCATTCTGCAGAAGGGCATTAGACTATGGCTATTTTTTCCTGAAGAAAAACAAAATCACCAGAAATAGTGGTGAGGTATTCAGGGACCTGAGGTTAATTTATTGTTGAGCACCATAATTGTTTGTTTAACTGTATAGTCCATTAGCCTAATTCATAATGTAAAGACCATCACATATTCTAAAAAAATGCAAATTGTGGACTAACCTCACCAATAAAAGCCTTCCATTCAACTTTTATATTTTCTAATTTTATTAAAAACTCACAAATTTTTCAACATGTTGTATTTATACAGTGAATGGTCTAATATGCACTGGAGGTCACATAAGCTTAGGTTTATTAGAACACTAAAAGACATACCATGAGGGGACTGATATTTAAAGAAATTAGCAGCGAGGGGCTGCATATTCGACCATCAATTTTAATATTTTGGATTTTCCTTTAAAGACACAAAAATAAAACCTGTTGGTCTAAGTAAGTTATATTAACAATTTTATGAATGTGTTATTTTCAGCAGACTAAAAAAATTAAGAAGTAAATACTTCTTGGATTTTTTTAAACACTTACACTTTGTTTCAACACGTTCTGCTGTGAATGGTGCAAAGCACTTTTACAGTATTTGTGCTATATTTTTATTTGGCAACTGTCTACTTACTTGTGTTTTTTTATTTTCATATTTTTTGTAAACAACATCTTGTACAAACTAGCACAGTGAACCACAACCCCAGCAAACTTGTTTTTTCTTCATACAATATAAATAAAATTAATACAAAAGTTTGGTTGGTTGCTCGGAACATTTTTTTCCATCTGGTTCGAGAGGTTCAAAAAGATGGTTGTTACCTTAGCTCCTGAATTAAATATTACGTAAACAGTTGACTGTTCTGAGTCCCTTTCAGACCCTTATTACAAGATTTTTAGAAGGTAGACTTCTTATAGTAATGCTTCAAGTTCTTTTCCGTTAAATAAAGGGTTTAACAATCCATATAACTTCTTTTTTAACATTTGCCTTTTGAAGGTTCTTGGGATTTGGTGGAACTCTTGGAAAATATAAGAAACAAAAAGTCCAGATAAAAAAAAAAAAAAAAGATTTTTCCTGGCCTCCTGAAAAAAAAGTGGAAAAAGTCTTTAAGTGTCACTATGGCAGAGCCTTAAGAGGCAAAGAGGTCTGAGGAGCCTTCCAATAAATACGAGGGACATGTCGAGCGCCATAAATTGTGATTCTGATTCATTCCTACTTTCCTGGAACCAGCATCGCAGGCCAATGTGAAAAACAACTGTCCTGGGGTTTTTTTTATATAGGGCCATTCAGTCTTTGACAGTAGTAAGTGATGTTTGTGTGTTCCAAAAAAATCAGTTGTTTTCAAAATGGAGGTTCTTCCCTTGTTGGGGGCACCTCTCATCCTGAACCTCAGAGCCCTGGGGCTCACCCCACAGGAGGGGAGGGGCTGAGCCCTCTTTCCTGTGGATTGATTCTCATTCTGATTTGGGGAAAAAAGGAAATAACCAAACAACAACACAATATCAAGGTAAAAGTTCACAACTGAGCTGTCTGTGGTTACGGCTGATTTCTCCAAGACCTTTCTGTCTTGCCCCAAATGGTGCAGAAAAAAAAACAATAAATAAACAAAATGCAAATGACATAAAGTGACCAGCGTCCCAGAGTGTCTGTTCTTAGCCCCTCCACCTCAAGCACCCCAACACCTTTCCTGCCATTCCAGAATGCGTGCCCTCATCTTATGGTTTGTCCGTTTGCTTTGCCCCCTCCCGGAGCTACCAGACAGTGGCCTCGTTCATTTCTGAGGGGGGGTGTGAGAGGTGGTTGTTGTATCCGCTACCGTTGAGGGACAGTGAGGTAAACGGGGTGCTGGGGCCGTACACTTCTGAGGAGATGCTGTGCAGGGGTCCTGGCACGCCGGGCTCTGGGCTGGGGGAGTCCCCTGGGTGGTGGGACATGATGTCAGAGAAACGCTGCACGTCGCTGGACGGGTGGTGGCCTGGGAGGGGGTGCTCCATGCCCCCCAGCGGGGTGCCCGTGGGGCCAGAGGAGGGCACGAAGGGGAGGTCGACGGGGGTCTGGGCCTGAGAGGACGGGGGTCCCTGGGGGAAGAAGTCGTAGTTGGCCCCGGGACCGTAGTAGTCTCCTTGATAATCTGCAGATAAACAAACACAAGTTGTTGGGGTGTGATGGAAAGGAAGCATTTGTAATGAAAAATCTCTCTTTTTTAACCATTCATTGAATCTATATCCTGAAGTCCGGGGCTGGTTTTGGAAGGGGTAAGGGCATTTCTGTATTGCATTCGTCACAGTACATGTTACAGTTTAATCAAAATCACAACTGGGTGGCAGAACAGCTTCGGCAAGTAATTAATTAATTAGGATGAACCAGTGATTTTACCTTCAGATACATCTATTATTTCAGCTGAATAAGGCTCAGATAAGGCACCTGCATGACATGAAGACTGAAAGCTGAAGAATGCACTGTTCTGGCTGATAACACTGCCCAAAGTGATCAATAAATCGCAAAATGTACCGTAAAAATGTCACACAAAGTGAATTTTACAGGGAAGATATCTTTTAACAATTTGCATAACACATCAGCATCTTAGTGTTCATCGCCACCGTCCCCCAATGTGAAGCCACTTTTAGAGATGACCGTTGGATTTTTAAAACCGTTTCATGTATTTCACATGATTAGATTAGGTTAGATTCAACTTTGTCATTGTACAGAGTACAGGTACAAAGCCAATGAAATGCATGATCATATGGAGTATCGTCAAAGACGTTTGCATATACTAAAATTGCTGAGGCTGAAAGTTACCCCCAAAACCAAAATCAAGCCGTCTCAAAGCTGAGATGTACGATTTTCGCGCTCGGTTCACCGTGTCACAGAGCATGGTCGAAAAACGAAAGGTTTTCCACGAGAGGTTTCAGGGCAGGGGAAAGCCCTCAAGCTGGTCGGTGTGAATGAGACGGTCTGGTTGAATATTAACGGAGGTGTTCCGGGCAGGGAATCACAGGCTTTTCCTGAGGTGAGTGGAGACCTCAGGACTCTGTAAGTTGGCTATTTGCTATTGTTCTCCACTGAGGGCACCGAACTTTAACACAATCAGAGCTGTCACACGCCTGAAATACACTCTTTCAGATACATCTCTTCATATTATTATTAGTAGCGGTAGTGGTGTTATTATTCTATAACAGTGATTTTTAGATTTATATTAATAAATCGTTCACTTCAAGAGTTCTTATTTGCCATTTACCATTATTCACCAAATATACTTTAATTTCTGCGGAGCGTTCCACATTCACACAGGGGTCAGTTTAACTGTGATGCGCTTTCACCTTAACTTTAAGCAGCCTGAAGAATTCACAGTAAGCACGTATTGTTTATTCCAACACTTACCTACTTCGCCAAAGTATTAGGTCGGCTAGTACGCGGTCACACTGAATCTGTGCTGCATCTTGATCATACTAATCTTTCTCTGAAACTATACTTATAAAGACGAGCGAAAAATATCCCTCCGTTCCGGGGCATGGGTGTATTAAGGGTGAATGCAAGGATTCACTTAAAACTCAATTTACTCAATACATTACGCGAACGAAAACAGTTGTGAGTGAAAATGACTGGACAAAAGAAGTTGCCCTTAATTATGCTACAACTCGATGGGGGTTTGAGACAGACAATGAGTTAATCTTTCATTCACTAAACGTACTTATGAAATCTGTCTATACTGCAAATCTACCGTACGTAAACCCAGTACCTGGTAAATTGGACGAATGCGTCGTCGGCATTTCGTTAACAGAATTAATACATTGCTAAATAATCATATAAAATTTATCACAACCATCGCAACCTGTCATTTCCCTTTAAATGTCAGTGTCCACGAGATAAACGCCGATTGTCTTCAAAGGCGTCACAGGGCAAGCTTGACAAATGGGGTAGCGCTTAACAAACACATGTAAGATTATTCAACATTTCGTGCGGGCATGCGAAAAAGATAAACTCTGCGGAATCCGCACACACCCACCTCCATAGTAGGAGAAAGGCCCGTTTGGGATGAGCTCTCCGGGTTCGAGCCGATCCACCAATGTTCTAATTCTCCTCGGGCTCCGGAAGAACGCATGCCTCCTCGCGCCCAAGGCGCTTAATTGCTTCATGCGCCGCTCTTTGGACCTCCGGTTCTGGAACCATACCTGCGCAACGTAACGGCAAATCGCCGGCAGTAAATATAAAAGGTGAAAATTTCTGCTGGAAAAAAATACAACCGACACAATTTGTAACATTATTACTTGCTGCGCCAACCCACAATTCTGACATCGATCAGTATAGCTAAGAATCGAGTCTTTATTCACTACATACAGTCAGCACATGAGACTCTACAAAATTCGATATCAAGACATAATATGAATGTTAAATAACCCTTAAAACCAGTTTTCAGCTCTTTAGCATTTGAGTTTAACGTTGTACTGGGCCTGTTTGCGGTAGCAATGTCATATCCAATGTAAGCGGGTCACACCTGAATCACACTAAGACCTCTGCATGTTTGCGCATACCAAAATATAATAAAAAGAAGTACACTAATAATGTCAACAGCAGCATCATTTCATACAAGTTTTTCCTCATTCTGTTTACAGTATCTCCGATTTTTTAAGGCAGCGTATGCTATCGATGTATAAAGTGGATAATCACAAACCACCACACTGAAACCAGGGATTGGCCTGTAGGGACATCATCCCAAACCCGGGAAATATAATCACTTTAAAACAATGGACATGGCCTTAAATGTGCAAATGCATCAAACAAAGCAAAAGGTTACACAATTTAAATTACTTTTGCAAAAATGTTGAAAACATGACGGTAACTCAATGACGACATAGTAATAATAAAAATAATAATAATAATGCGGTGACTGGTTATGAGCTGGCTATGAAAGTACCCTTAGCTGCGACCCGCGAACGCTGCATGTTGCGCACGACGTTGGGTGTCCCGGCTGGGATGAGCTGATGTGATTGAGTGAATTCGTATTGCCATGACAAGATTACTCCTAATTATCGTCACTCCTAGCCTCTCAGATCTACCCTCACTTTAATGATCTTTTAACCCTCCATTTACTCCGACTGTAGGGGCTACAGCAGGGACTTAAAATCTCCAATTAATACTTAATAGGAGGGTTGTTACCGATATATTAACCGGCTCTGGGAGGTTATTATTTCGTAATCTATATATCCACCCTTGAATTCCTTCAACTAATTATACTTTACCCTGGCGCTCTTAAATATCTAACCTCACCACTCTATTAAATTCGCAAACCGTTTTCTCACTTGATCTTCCGTTCCATATCATATTAATACATTACCACGTCCCCACACACCACTCATTCATTACAGCGGCTAGAGGTCTGCATTTGTAAACACGTCTCAGTTCCAGTAAATGAAGTTTCTTTCTCTCCAATATAGTCCACTTTAGTTGGACATTTTCTTCTGATGTCGCCTCATTACGTCCATCACCTTTTTCAAATGCAGCAGCCTCACAGAAACACCAGCAGTCTTCACAAATCCCCTATTTTTGTCTCAAATAAGAATACAAGCCACTGCCGTCATTACGTTAATGTTTTGGTCCCGCCAGTAAATGAAAACAAAATTTCATTTTTTTATCATTTTCTATGCATCTTATACACTGTTTTTTTATTATTCTTATTGTTGTTATTATTATTGTTATTATTTATTATTATTATTATTATTATTATTATTATTATTATTAATAATAATAATAATAATAATAATAATAATAATAATAATAATAATAATAATAATAATAATAATAATAATAATAAAATACAAAATCTTTTACTGATACTAATCGTCTGGCTGAAACAGCGTTCAGAGGTGTCCTGTGACAGATTTCCGTGTTTCCACTGGGCTGGGCACGCGCACAGCATGTTTAAATGTGGTGGCAAAACGTGATGCTGCTGGGTTGCCAAGACTCCCGGCGTTCGCGCCAGTCTCACGCCAGTTGGCATGTCTTTCTCTCATTTCAGCCAGTTATCAAAAATACCCTCAAAACTATTCTTTTAAAATAAAAGGCAATGTGAACCACGTCTATGACTTTTCAATTGAATACGTTACGTTTCTACAACCAAAAATAAAACACAGAGCCCAGATAAGAGAATTAGAGGATAATTACGTATTGGTTTCAATCTAAGAAGTTAAATGCGAAAAGGATTGTAACTCCGCTTAAGTAATTAAAAAAATATTTTGCTATTCTGTCAGGTTTTTTTCCTGTTGACAGCTATGTAATTGAGATTCAAGGTCCTTACACAAAATCAAATTGTGTTATATTTTACATTGCTATATGACGCATAAATCGCCTATTATATAAAAAAGGTTGAACTACCGGATTTCGGGATACAACACAAGCACTAAAAAACATGAAAATCCACGGGCTACCTTGTTGCGATTTTTGTATTCAATTCAGAGTCAGATATTTTTTCAAAATTAGAAACAGTTTTGGTTTACCTGAATTACTCGCATGTTGAGCCCTGTCTCCTGCGCGAGCTGCTCCCTGATGTGTCGCGTGGGTTTCGGGGTCGCAGCAAACGCAGCTTTCAGCGTTTCCAGTTGCTTGGCTTTGATGGTGGTTCGCGGTCCGCGTCGTTTTCCGCCGAGGTTCTGGTCGTCATTCTCATTGTTACCCGTTTCTTTGTCCGATAGAGTCGCAATTTCTGAGTCCTTTACGTCGTCTTGTAACTGGTCTTGAGAATCTGGAGATAGGCTTGGGTCACTACACGCTGTAACTGTTAAAACATAGAATTGGAATTAAAACTGAATACGAATAATATCATAATATCTCACATACAATATCAGAGACAAAGCAATATGATAAAAATGACATAATTCACAATTTCTCTAATACTCTGTCATCGAACAGGCTACAAATAAACAGTGGGCGACAACAGTCTTAGCAAATGCACTGAAATATATGCACCTGATGGACAAAACACAGCACACTAATTCGTCAGTGCACAGCGTTTCATTAACTACTTAGTATGTTATATTGTTTCAGTCGTTCCTGAAAAGAACTGAATAAACGTCGTATAATAATAATAATAATAATAATAATAATAATAATAATAATAATAATAATAATAATAATAGTACTAGTAGCATCGCAACAACACCGAAAATATATCCATGTGGGAATAATTGCTTTATCTTGACAAATGCATTTTTGTGGAAAACCTACTTCCTCCTTTTAATATTATTACGTGAAGTCCCTAGTAATTCTGACACTGTGGAAGAAGAGGGTAGGATGAAAACGGAGGCAATGCATTTCGAATATTGCAGAGTTTCCATGCCCGCAGCCCCTGGCGCCGCTACCTGAGAGTAGGTTGGTTTCTTTCGCGGTGTTGCTGCTCAGGTAATCTTCTTTACAGACGAATTTGTTTTCGTCGATGATGTAGAGCTCCTCCCCGGTGGAGAGCTGTTTGTTACACATCATGCACGTGAAACAGTTCAGGTGAAACACTTTGCTCCTCGCCCTCCGAACCAGGTCATTTGGCGAGATCCCCTGAGCACAACCTGCGCACTTTGTTCCAAACCGCCTGTGAAAGGAACGACAGATAGTAGCCATGAGCCAACGCAGATCTTATTGTAGAGGAAGATTGAATATTCAGAAAAATCTGAAAAAAAATCGGATGAATCATTAATTACGACCATATGGAAATACTAGTGATAGCGTTCAGAACTAAAGAATTCAGGATTGCGATACTGCTGTCTAGGCCAAACATTCTTGCATTCAGGCGTGCTTTGTTTAAGCAAAAATGTGAACATTTCGGTTGATAGAAATTAACACAATGATTACCAGCTATCCAAAATTTGACGTTTCCTGAAAGGGAAAAATCAGCTCTAATGATTTTCTAAAAATATACAGTGAGAAAACAACTATAATATAAAAACATGGCAACTGCCTTTTCAGAATTTTGATATGATTGTATTTGAAATCGAGGAATTTAAAGTCGTTACGATCACTTTCTCATTGCTCCCACTGAGCGACGTCATATACAAGCATCGGACGAATGCGGGCAATAGGCTACACTTTACATTATATATTTTGGAAACGGTTTGCGAAATGGTTACCTCGTATTGTGTAATATATTGTAAGCGAAAGAAGCACAGCATAATGCATTGTCCTTGCCCTTGTAAATAGTTGGTGATTTGAAAAAATACTATCTACCGATTATAACCAAAAAAAGAAAGATTTTGTCATTGAATCTGTGATAATACTTTCACTCAAAAAAAACTATAACGGCTGTAACAGCAATACAATTCACTTGGATAGTCATATTAGTGTTAAATATAACAAGGAACATATGTAAATAGTGTGTATTCAATCTGTGTACAAATGTGTGTTGACTGTAAGTCTGTGATTGCGTAGTCAGCGGGTCCTCCTTTTCAAAACCAGTTTACTATTCAAATCCACTTATCACGTCTTCACTCGAACCGCAGCAAACACGCGGGGCTGAGAAGACCGCGTGCCACTGAGCCAGGTTGCACTTCCCACTGGAACCCTGGCAGAGAACAGAGCCCCGCGGCTTCCCTCCCTGGCAAGCGATGTAAACAAATTGCGATTTCCTTAAAACCCTCACCAAAGACGAGCACACAGTCGTTTAATGTATCCGCTCTTTGCTTAACATAACAATACAAATGAACAATCATTTAATTACTCTGTAACCTAATCAGTGTTTTTAATACGTCCCTCCAAAACCCCGTTTCCCATCAAATGAGGTGAATTTTTTTCATGTGTAGCGCTTGGAAATCCCTCGACAAACATATTCGCTGCTCGAGATTTGTTGAACGATATTTCGAGACACGAGAAAAGGAAGATTATGTTGCGCTCAGCAAATTTAATACAAAAATGTCCTCCCGAAAATATTATTTTAAATATTAAAAATATCACTATCATCAAATGACCTTAAAATGTTCGTGTAAAAATGTCCGCACCATATAGCATAATTTCGGAATTACTGAACTATATATTTTAATACTATCATTACACGAAGTAAGCTTTATATCAATGCAATAAATATTTTGTTCCTAAAAGTATAACCTAACATTTATTTAATATACAATGTCTAACGTAGGCCCGCAGTGGAATTCCACACAAGTGACAGCGAGTGGTAATATTACCTGTATAGTAGCCTACACCTTTCAGTATTTAAAAAGACCTAAATTTGAAATAATCCTGACATTTAAACATGATAATCTAATACTGTTGTTTTAAGCAGTGGGCAAACGAAATCGCAAACAAATTGCTTTCACCTAAGAACAGATGATGTCTTGCACACTGGTACAGTTATTCCCTGAACTAAAACAATCACGGGTTATTCAGTATGCGCTAGCTAGTGAAAGCTAAATTGATAAACTGAAGTACGCGCATTCACTGCACTACACGCAACATGCATCAGCCTATGTCACTAAGTACAAAATAAGACATGTAATGATATAATACTGATGTTATCCACTGTGTGATAGTTTATATAGTTTTATATCCACTGTGTGATAGTTTATATAGTTTTATATAGTTTTATATTTGTCGTGATCTTGGCATTCAAGAGCATCTGTAAAGAACTTGCATGAGGAACGACACACACACACACACACACACACACACACACACACACACACACACACACACACACACACACACACACACACACACACACACACAAACACATTGAACATTTACCACAGGGAAAGCAACATGCTCCCATTTATGTACTTACCTAAAGAAGTCGTTTTTGCAGTATAGTTTTCCCTCACGAGAAAAGCATTTCTCTGTTAAATTACATTTACACTCGCAACACTGCACGCACTTGACGTGCCACGCTCTGTCCAAAACATTGAGAAGAAATCTGTCCAAAATAGGCCGCTCGCACCCGGCACAGTGGACCATGGTCTTTGGATTCGCTCCCACTATTCTACCGTGGCGTTCTGTAAGATGAGGTTTTTCGTTTGACTCTTTGATGCTCTTTTATTTAAAAAGGAAAAGAGGACTAAAAAGGGTTTTGATTCCTTGTCCGCCTGGAGGTCCGTGTGTCGATTTGTTAAAAGGAGATTCAAATAACGGCGCCTCTCCTCTCGGTCTCCCACCCTCCCTCTTTCTCTCTTCCTCCAGGTGAGTAAAAAACAGATCCGCACGGTCCAAAATCCAGGTGAAGCCGGTGAAATATCAGCAGGATGAGTTATCAGGTATGAGGTAGCACCACAGCCTTGCAAGACTTTAAATTTAATCTTCAAGTTCCTCTTCCATCCAGCAAATGAACAGGCAAATAAATAAACCGAATGCACATGAAAAATCAAATAATCTACAAAATACTGGCTATACTTAAAGCACCACAGGCGATGATCACGCCCCCGTGCGCGACAAGGAGGAGCTCTGGCGATAACAATAAATGCTGAAGATTATTTTTGGGTAGCACGGACACACAGCAAATCAAGCGTGTCTACAAACATAGTAATGCACTTTCACAGGTCCGTTTATCCACTGGTGAATACTAGCAGAGAAACAAAAAACACACCCCAACAATTGAACTAACAGGTATGTGCTTTCCCCCTTCGGTTGTGTGGTTGTCCTCGGTGTAGTGTACGGTGCTAATGTGGTGAGAGCGCGCGTGTCATCTCTGTGCGGGATTGACGCTCCTCGCTTAGCCTTCAGTATTCTGCATGTTCCTGAAAGCGCACGAGCCAGCCTTATTCACTGCTTCGTGACGTCAGGCCAGGCCGAAGCCAATCAGCACCTTGCAGTCCAAGTAACCATTAGATATCCCCTCCAAGCTGTACCGGTGTACTCTGTACTATTTATAGGGAACAGAGCAAACCAATTGTCAAAAATCTCAGAAACTGTCACGTTAGTTAATATGGTAGGTAAACCTAAATCATGGAGCGACGTAAAAGTGAAACATACAACAAACGTGGCAACGGAAATCTGTATGGACATCAAGATTCATAAGACGAGGTAGATATAATGTATTTTACCTTTCTTACCAGAGTGAAAGGTGGTTTAGTTTTGACTACATTTAATCCGCAGGCCTGGAGGTCTTTTAATTATGACTGCAATAGAATCCGATAATTTTTCAATGCCGTTTTTATGCAGGGGGCCGGCGTGTCTTTTACTGGGTGGAAATCAGTTCAACCGTACAATGCATTTAATTTGAAAAATATGATCGAAGTCTAAGGCAAATGGGGAGAGTGAATTAAGGAAAATGGAGCCAAGAATTCGCTGTTTTTTTCGAATTTCAGGGTCCTGTTGTTGGCGACCTACAACTTGACTTCGGGTAAAAAAAGACGCAAGGAAACAGTGACACCCACAGCTGCTGGCTGAGTCTCGTGGCCAGAGATGAAACACTTTGCAAATATTAAGCTCAATAACACACAACTAACTGAAAATCTAATGACAAAGACACATGCATTGATAGAACTGAAAACTGAAAAACAACCTGGGAATTATTGCTGGAATCGAAGGTCACCTTTCGGGGGAGCGCATTGAGAGGTAAGCAGCATATTTAAATTTACCCAAACTTTTTCTACACATTCGTATGAGGGAAAATGATTCAGGTAATCTTTTACAGAATTCCTTATTTATTAATTTGTTAGTCTTAGTGGAGCTGAATGAGGCTATAACGTTCGTTGTACGTATGAGATTTAAAAAGTATTAATTAAATCAGTGGTTCACAGTGGCTTAGTTAAAATTCCCTGTGAAGTGCCATAAGTACTATTATCACTTCGCTCTCTCAATCCACGCATTAAGGCAGCCAGTTCCTTAGCAGGACTGTGTCGTCCTTTGGTCTTTTGTCGGACAAGGGGGACGTGAAAGACGAAGAGGCACTAAAGTTTACAGGTCGCTAAATCACCCTGACACCTGCTGACGGCTCCGACACCTTCGGGTGTTAAATGAAGACTGTTAAATTCATTCATCTGAAATTCACCAATAAACATTGAATTAGGCTGACCTTACACGTTTCAAAAATACTCATAAACTTGCATAAAATTTTACACAGAAACAAGAAACTTAAACAAAATAAAGTATGAACAGTTTTATCGGTATTATTTATTTATTATTTATCTTTTTTAAAGAATAAGAGAATCGGTCCATACAGATGGCATAAAATAAAGTCGAAATTCTCCCTTTTCATAGAATACCCTCACATGTAATTCATTCTAGAAGAGCTAAGATCTAAATTCTGTAGCCTTTGTCTGTTAACACGGGCAATTTTGAGGGTGTATGTGCAAAGTAATTGTCACAGGTTTCTCCGAAATACAGACTTCAGGATAGGTAGGATTGGGGTGAAAAGGTTGCCTTTTAACGGTGTTCATGTTTTGTCTGATTCAGCACGCTTAACACAGATAACAGCACCAGTAACCGTTATTACAATTCTAAATAAAATAATACTCTTTTATTAAGCAGCTGTTACTGCAATATTATTTTTGAACAACACAAGAGACAGTGATGACAAAGCAGCCTTGCTTGGGTGGTTTGTCGGCGCGTGGGCGGGTAAGGGGTGAGGGGTGGCGCTACAGCAAACACACCTGCTTCCGAACCGGCACTGGGTGACACTGCAAGCGAGGACCACAGTTTCTTCACGGGCCTGTGTGCCTGTGACTGCACATCTTCACTTCAACTATTATCAGTAACCATTTTTCTAATATCCTCTTACTGGTGGGGGCTCCCAAAACACCGACACACTCACGTGCGGACACCGATGTGCCACAAATCTCGCCACCCCCTCATTCATTTGTATTCTGGCGGCACATATTGTGCAAAAGTTCCAGTTGAAATCTGGAATCAATACTGCGCAGTTCCTCGTGCATATGGGTTACTTCTCATGTAAAGCAGAGCGGTGGGGCCAGGCAGGGCTGCGACTGGCTCCACGGTGCAACGCGGTGACAGCTGCCGGAGAGCGCCTGGGGAACGTTTCCTTTGACTGCAGGACCCTTAGATGACATGTGTTTTTCAGAGAAGAATAACAGATAAGAGATGAACACACAACATCTCGCTCTCCCGCATCCCTTTCTCTGTTTTTGTCAGGCAAACCTCTCCCCTCCCCACCACCCTCTCCCCCAACCTCTTATGTGCCTGCGTGTCTGTTTGTGAAGTGTGCGTGTGACTGCCTTTTAATTCATCTGCTGAGCATCTGGTCATGTTTCCACCGACGTCTCAGGGCGAAAAGAAGGATCAGAGAGGGACAAGAACAGAAGGATTTGGGAAAAGGAGAGTTTTGACAGTTAGGCGACAATCCTTTGCCGTCCATGACACCTTTGAGAGTAATTTAAACATAATCAGTCGCGCGGGAGGCAGATACTAGTACATAAATGACTTTTTTAAGTGCTTCACAGGACTTTGGTCAGTCTAGATAAAGTTCTCAATTACGTTGGCATTCCATGTTGTTTTTTGCCACGTTTCTTCCGTAGACATTAGGAATAGTCTTTTAAAACACGACTTCTATTAGTACGCCTCCTGCGACTACTAATGTTACTACGATTGCTACTGTTGTATCACTGTATTAATCCTGCATTGGAGAGGAACAGTCGCCTATTTTTTTATCTCTGACTCGACTACTCCTTATATGGTGCCAGAAGTGGCCTTCGATTATGTTTGTCTGTAGCCTCAAAAGATGCCCTAATGTATACTGATGGATTATCCCAATAGAGACGGAGACAAATAGCAGTACTGGCATTAAGAGACAATCGTGGCTGAGTTGGTTGAGGACTAACTCGGAACACGGGACATGTATGTATATATATATATATATACATATATGAAAAACACAATTTAAACAAGACGGGTGAATAAAACAAAGTGCTCCTAGATATAATAGAGGACGATTTATTTCATAACTAAAAATGCTGTGAACGAAACAAAGATGCAACAATGTCATTAATTCGCTGAGATATTGAAATTTTATGTCAATACGCTTCGTTTGAATCGTCCCTCCCATATGCTGAAGGTGTCTGTCTTAGCACATGCTGGGATTTCGGTGCTAATTTAAATGTATATTGCAACGGAAAGATACAACAGTGAATATTTCTCATTTTAAACATTTTACTCTTATAGTAGACACAATCACCAAAATCATCCTCCCATCAATGACGCCTTCAGTTTAATTATTCCTTCATACAACAGAGGAATTCAGAGTCGTGAGAACGGGCAAGGCTAGAGGGAGCTATCGATTGAAAAATGCACTACCGCAAGAAACCAAGCGATAAAACAGCGCGTCAGCTGAATGCTCTCCTGTAATCAGACCTCCTCCTTTTCCGTGCAGACATAGCCTGTCCTGTGGTGATATTTTAATAGCTTAAGGGGATGTAAGTAATTTCGTAGCTGAAAAGGTCATTATGTGTGGATCTCTGTATTGGCCAACACACATTCGAAATCACTTGCTTCCTATCTGTGACGACATTTGGGAAAATATTATTCCTTGCAACCCTTACTCGCTCACGCTGTCGCTTTATTGCCATTATTTGCATACTTTTCCACGAACCGTTTATTTTAACCTGTCTTGTTCTTTTTTGCATGACCCCACCCCCACCCCAGTCCCCGGTGGGTCTCTCTTTACTACCCTCAACTTCACAGACGAAACAGCAGAGGTTGACTTGCCGCCTTAAATCTGCTGGAACAACGTCCACTTGCCGCGGTCGACGGAAGTTCAAGTTCAAGAGGATTTACCCTTGGAGCGCAAACATGCAAGAAGGTTAATCACGAGGCCGAGAACCGCACGAAATCATTTCATTTATTTGAGTAGGCTCAAGTTTGTTTTTAAAGCATAAAATCACATCTTTATAGGCCTATAGTGTTCTCCATGTGAAGGGAATGTCAATGTAACAAGCTGCATTCATGAATTCGATGTGTGTAAAAAATCAGGGCGTTTTTGCCAGTGTAAATGAAAATTCTCGTGTTATTTGACGCTCATTTAACGAACGCAATAAGTTCTAATCATATGTGATTTTCACAAAAAAGTTTAGCTTCAATGTGAATTATTATAGCAATTGACCCACCTACGGACAGTCGCGTTTACAAAGAAACTACATGAACACTGCACTCTGCAGGCAGCGCTAGTATACATTGTGTAGAGAATCCATCAGACTTGCTGGCGTAGTTACCTATAGAATACGCGGACTTGAGTAACTTGATTACAAACAAGTCACAGCAAATGTCAAATTCAAGTAAAATATGTGCTAAAACACCACAAGTATTGATACCGTTTTGACAAAATGTAGGCCCTCGCTGTACAATGACAGAACGTCAATTAAATCAAATAGAACAAAACGTCTTTTTTTCTTTTTATTCAGAATAATCGCAAGAACTCTAACCAGTTTCAACGTGCTGAAAAGTATTTCGACGGTCTTTTTATTAAAATATTTAGAGGTGGAACTTGTCTAACAATGTCTTTCCACATACAAAATTTCTCACTACGCATTATTACCTGACCTTAACCCCAACCGTTTTGACAGCGTAGGGCAGTTTGTGATCTCGGGCCGTGCAGACACGCCGTGAGTCTGGTAATAAAGTGAGAAATATCACCCTCGACTCCAGCTTTGATCAGCTAAGCGCACGGGGACCGCCGCGAGCTCTGACAGCGCGAGGCCTGCAGCCGAGGGCTTCACCTCCTGCCGCTCGAGATCCCCTCTACGCTGCGAGATTGTTTGTTAATGATCGTAATTTATGAATCCATTTATGAATCGAATAAACGATTTATATTAGATTACTGACTGTACACGGATAAAAGAGTATATGTAGACTTTAATTGTAGGCTTTGTAGATTTCATTTCTTCTGTATTTATTTTAATAGGAATTTGAATGAGGCCTTATCGAATTAAAGTTATTAATTATTGACAGCTGTTCAAGCTTACGTAGGCAGTTATGTAAATAATACTGAACGAAAACAAAATTTCCCGAAAATGTTTCAATTAATTTTAAGTTAAACATAATGATCCAAGGCGGGACACATCAATTTTAGCTATGCGGAAAATACCTCAGCTTCTATTGCGCCTAAAATTAAATGTTTATTTATTGCAAACTCATCTTTCAGACTTTACAAACAGGAAGGCAAATCTTGCAACGTTAAAACACGTTATTTAAATCAAACTAGGTTAGTTCCTTGACAATTAGGCTATTGTGATTGAATTTACTCAATATTTTGGCAAATCATTGCCACCGTCCGCTTATGTCCTCTGTGAAATAAATTCAACAAGACATTTCAATTCCAAAGTAAATACTCTTGTTTTATACGGAAAACATCCTCCTGCGAAAACATATCCTTTGCACTGGACGCCTACTGTTCCCAGAATGAAATAAAAACTTCAATTTATATATAGATAATAAAAAGTGCATAAAATTCATACTGAAACCATTGAACGAAAATGGTATTGATATTATTTGAGAACAATAGTACTAAATAAGTGGTTAATAACAGACATTAAACACAGCATGGAATGTTTCCTTCCGTTTTTTAAAGACTCTCTGTAATCACGTGCAAAACAAAAAGGGCATTATGAAGAAAATGATATTCAGAAACAGCATTTAAAATAAAATCTCTTCATATTTTGCACGAATAAACATAATCTGGTAAATTGTGTATTATCGATACGGGACTGCATTTTTGATGTGGAAGGACTGCCTGTGGGAATGCAGTAGTGACAGCTACTCCATAAAACGAAAAGCGTCGCCCATCGTTGTCACTACGCAGCTCAACTGTCATATTTATAGACTATCCATGTGCTTCTGAATCAAAGGGCTGAAGGGCAGAGGGGCACGTTTTAAATTTGAGGCAAGGCGTCTATCAAGCACGTGATTTGGGTCGCATTCTCAAAAAACGTCTTTATTTTCTTAGCGTGGACAAGAGGGAGGCGGGAGCGAGAGGGACGCACTGTCAATCAGAGCGGCCGATCGTAGCCGTGCTGTTGCTGTGAACCCCTGAGGTGAAGGGGCGCGCTCTGCCCAAGCCCACAGCGTGCCAAAACTGATTAGGGCTGAGGCCAGAATGAGGCAGTACCGGAGCAATATCACACATTACACAGTGGCGGTAATCCCCTGCCTCTATTGCCGTCTCCGTGTTGTCCATGGCACTGAAATCCACTACGTGGAACCCCACAACAGCCACAAAAATTTAACCTTTAAAAGTTAAATATCTAATTTCAGCGTTCTGAATATATTGGTTAGCAGCACATTTGCCGAAGGCTTCACTGGATATTGACGACAAACTCAACAAAAACATTTTCCTGACTTTCCGACTCTCTAGCAGACTGGCTAGAGAAATTCGATGGAAGTTATAGATCTCCTCTCGCTGCCCCGTCACTGGAACAGCTGTTACTTCTCTTCTAAAACCGATAATCAAACTCAGACACTAACGCGCGCTTGGCCTCGCATTCCATACTCTCAGAACTTATTAAAATACAACTTTTTGTGTTTAATAGCCTATTAAAGCCCGCATGAGGCCTTTATCAGCGTGGAAAATACCTTAACCACCCACTCCAGCCGGAAGGCACATTTACAAACAGAATGCATTACCACAAAATTAGTTATCTTAAAAAAAACATAAGACGTCTAGAAATACGTTTGTTATAATGTAGAATTCGATTTATGAATCCATATTTAGGGCAGTGTCAACTTTGACGACATATGCAAACATCACTCGCAAGCCTCACTAGCAACCATTTTCTTATTACAGTCAAAGCTCAAGGTACTACGACAAAAATGGCAATTTTTGAAATTCCCGACGGCGTCTGCTTTTAATGTATAGGCATATTCCCTTCACACAAAATAAATACTTAAACTATTAAAGAAGAATATGAGCCAACACACAAAAACGAATAAGTTTTCTTTTCCTCTAAAAACACCGCCTCTGGATAGACCGTTTCCCCATTACTTCTCACTTGCAGAAATGGGAAATTATTATTATAATATTAAATTATTATTCCCTGTCGGGCCAGACAAGGCCCAGGTTTAGTCACTGCGAACAGTTGCTCTAGTTTAGATTAATGGTTCCCCTCGCTTATTCTGCAGTACGGGTGAAAGGGCTAGGATCACTAATGATTATAATATAATGTCTGGTGATAACCACTCCCTTTGAGATATTATCGCGGAGTGTGCAATGCTCAGGGGATGAGGCTGCGAGGCTGAAACCAGCAGATAGCGGCTACATGGGAGCAGATTTCTGCCCTTAAATCCCACGAGCAAGCGCAGCTCTGTCCGCTACTGATACCAACGTCCCGAACATGATTAAAAAGGCGGGACGGGGAGCGGCAAACACCGAGCTTTTCTTTGGCCTGCGTGTGATTTATTTTGTGCATTAAATAATACGGAAACAAATGCACGCACAACGCAGTGGGCAGACAACGCGGTTAATGATCTACGCAGGAAGTGACGAAAAATAAAGAGACGAAAAAAATGCAGCATTGATTGAATCTGGTCGTTATGAATAAGAAAGGATTCCACTTAGTTGGTAAAATTAGAATGCCGTTTGATTCGGCTTAAATTAGATAGAATATATAAAGCACAGAACGAGCAGTCTGAGGTCGAATTTTTCCCTCACTTTAATTCTACAAACATAATTCTGAAATCAGAGAGCACGTTGTTGTGGATGAAATTGAACTGGTTACTGGACAGGAATACAAATAACCAGCATTACGCATGCATTTCAGCGATACTAGTACTAAGTCTTTAACATCGACTTAGAGTTTAATACCTCATAAATAATTACTTGATTAAGATTAAAAAAGATTGAAATAAAGATTTTTGAGGATTGTACTCTGCAAATGGATCCAGAGTGTTGTCAATCGCTGTTGGGATAACACAAAGCAAAGGAAACCAAATAATCGCTGTTCCACACCTATACACAGTGGGTCTCATCCACGACAAAACCACTTTAAAGATAGGAACACGGCTCTGCTGAAATACACGCTATGTTTTAGACACTACGCGTCAGGAGAAACGTTATTTGAATGAAAAAAAAACAACTTATGTAAAATATAGACACATATTTAGGCCTAATACCAAAATTTCCAGAGGCTGTGTCGGGTTAAAATATGGTAGTGATAGTCGTGAAAATAAACATGCAGAAGAAAACGTGAAAAGAATTTGTCATAGCCACTGATAATATGACTAAGGCTTTTCTAAGAAACTTCTTCGAAGAAATAGGAGTAAATTGAACTGAGATGGGAGAGAGGGAAAAAGATGTTCGCGGACCACACGAAACACACTACAGACAATCCAGTTACATTTGTCTTCATTGCTTTTTGTGAGCAAAAAGCAACCCTTGCATAAGGTAAAGCCGCCATCTAAGCCACGGCTTTATTTTATATCCTATAGATCAGGAGGGAGACAAAGCTTTATTTTCGCCAGGAGAGAGATATTTTACTCCTGCCTTACGGTTTTATGTTGGAGAGGTGTCAGGCGGCCGGAATAGATGGCTAATGCATAGGCAAAACGCGGTCGCTCCGGCATGCTGCACGTCAGCGGACGCGCGGAGGGGAGCACGGCTGGGATTTAGGACCAGAGGGAATTGGGCTGGGGTTTGAGCGCTTAGGGATATAAATACGTTCGGTCTTTTAAGAGAGAGACACTTGCGCGCACACACACTCATGCTCGCTCGCACGCACGCGCGGACCCGTCGGCAATTCCCTTCAAAGTGCATTTGCCAACGGGCAGATACCGCCGACGCAATACAAAGAGATAAGGCTATTAAAAAGGCCATTAAAATGCTAAACGTAAGAAATTATTAATTGAAACGGGTTCATTGTAGGAAAAGAAAAACTGAAATCCTTCCTGTCCTACCGAACAGCTATGACAGCGCTAAATGTTTGAATGTTCGTCTTCCCACATTAATGTATGCCGTTGGTTCAGCCGTCAGCATTGAGCAGGCTGCCAAGATTTCCGTCAGGCAGCAGAGAACGAGTTAAAGAGATTTACAATTGCTGCTCAAAAACACAGAGCTTCCCCATCATATTTCCCCTATGTTAAATAGAAATCTAAAGAAGTAATTGGAATCTACCGCATACCTGAATAACTGCATATAAATAAGCACACATTTCATTGGGGGTTCAGTGACACTGTTTGGTCGTATAAAACCAGCGCATACATTATAATACACAGCAAATAATCTTATTTCGCGCAAGCCTCGCGACGTGCTTGGGATTCCTTCCAAATTACTGCAGACTCAAACAAGCGTTTTCAATTTATTAAATGTATATAGGCTACATTTTATTTTAATAGGACAATTTATTCCAGGGAAAGGATTATCAGCGTTGGTAGAAACTACTGCAGCTTCTAAGATTCAGACTCCACTTGTGACTTAAGACGAGACTGACTATTCATTTCCGCGGCTACACGCTACGGCTGATTCTAGCTCAGCCTTTTAGCTCAGACTCAAGCATTGACTTTGGCAATGAATTAGAGACAGAGTCCTACTTTTTAAACACCTAAACAGCTCTGCATGTGTTTACCGCATTTCGACAAGGAGGAGGCAAATCCAGCAAACTGGATTGCAGTCATGCACAGCTCCTCCTTGTTCTCATACAACGCGATGCAAAGTAGCCCATCGCATCTCCGACCCTGATCCCAGGGGCTCAGGAAGACTGACACATAATGATAACGCCGTGCCGGTTATGACTCGCGCAAACTATTTCGCATAATGGAATGCTCCAATGCAGTGTCAAAGTTTCAATCAGACTTGGCAAATTAAAGTATCCAAAGTTTAAAGGGTGGATTTATTGAACGAAGAATATGATGAAAATGAGAGAATACAGACCCAGGGAAGGACGTTGCTGCGTTGGAGAGAAATGGCCTTTGTTTCATTCAGGGCCTGTGGAAATGAACACCAAGGCCAGGGCTAGGACTGCCAGAGCAGAGGGGAGAAGGAAAAGTGTACCTCAACAATGGGACTACACTAGCCTAATGGTTAGGCCTGACTGGTCTAATGAGTTAGTTAAACATTACATTACCTTATTTTCATTTAGCAGACACTCTTATCCAGAGCAACTTACATAAGTTACAACATTTACAAATTATCTATTTATACAGCTGGAAATTTACTGAAGCATTTCTAGGTTACGTACTTTGCCCAAGGGTACAGTGAAAGTGCCCCAAAGGGTATTGAACCAGCAACCTTTTGGTTACGAGCCCTACTCCTTACTACTATGTTAAACTGAACTCAAAAGTGTTCTTCAGTTCTTTTGCTGCATGGCATACCCGCTGTAGAAGGATTTAGTTTGGTGGGCTGGAATGGAACCTCACCGAAATGGTAACCTGGGAGCTGCTGAAACAGCAGGAGGGAACACAAATTGTTTTCCCTTTGCCTGGTCTCAGAAAACACAGTTGCACTGCTTGGAGGGTCCCTCCCTTTGTGGGTTCGGCTGAACAGGCCATCAGCTAGGAGCTGCAGGGGGCTTGGGTGCTGGGGGGGTTTTGGGGGTGGGGAAAGTGGGGAGTATTAGAAGCTCTGCCATGCCTGGAGATGAGTTGAAAAGGTGAAGAGGTTGTGACCCCTCTGTGTCGCGGGAGGGAAGTGTCTGATCCATCTTCAGTGAGGCGTGCCACTGGAGCCTTCACACCTTTGAGTAGTGGGGGGTTGGGGGTGGTGGAGGTGGGGGGGCTGTAAATAACCATGCTGGCAGGCTTGTAGGTCAGGATCGAGGACTGGCACCTGCTTTTGACCCCACTGGGGCCTGCTGGGTACAGATGGCCTTGGGCATTGGAGGTGGACCCAGCCGGGCTCAATCTGGCTGCTGAAAACATGCCCCCCCAACCCATGTCTCTCTCTGGCCCTGTTTCCGCAGACACCGCCTTACCTGCAGGGCAGCTGAGGTGAGCGGCAGCCATTTATGTAGCTAATTGGTGTGGGATCATGGTTTGTTAGACCGATCTCATCAGCAATGGTACCTTCACCCTGAAAAGTAGCTAAGGTCCAGTCAAGCAGATGTAGACAAGTTTATCTATAAAGTGCAATGGCTAGAAGGTAAGATTCTAGCTAACTAGGTAGCACAGCCATGTTCAGGAATCATGGGCAGTTCATGCTGGAAAATAAAGGAACATTCATCTCCTTTGCTGTACATCAGATCCCCCATACAATAAGTATATTTCATTGGGATATATGTGTTGTGTTTTCTGCAAAACAGGATTATTTAAAGAACAAACATCAACATTTCTTGCTTCACCCCAAACTAAAGAGCAAAGCCACAAATATGGCATCTGTCTCATTTATTTACAGACCAATGGGATACGGGCAAGTGGTGACAGCACTCTGTCTGCTGTTCAGTAGCTCCTGAGCTGTATGTTGGCTAACTGCAAGTGCAAACTCCCACTTTGGGTCACACTAAAGTCAAGAGTCAAGAGAGATTTTATTGTCAGCCCATCCATATACAAGTATAGAGTAGAGTTGAAGTAACGTTTCCCTGGAACCCATGGTGCTAAAGCACCACACACAAGCTAAAGAGGGAGTGGAAACATGGCCAGTTTTAAAGTGATCACACTCACTATCTACTTAACCTTCAACAGGAATTTTAGCACGTTTTGTTACATTTATACAAGTTTCCTGGTCACAGAAATATACACAGGGAAGTGCTAAAGTGAAGACAAAAAGCCTGAGTATATTTGTAAGCCTAATCTATGGACTTTACAGACTTCTCCATGACTAAGAACACTCTGCACTGTATTTAGTGGAAGTGTATGTGTATTATCTCATCAAAATAAAAAATATGTATTTAATCGATAAAAATGCATTCTCTTAATCATCTGATTTGTTTATGAAAATATATACTAATCTGCACATGACACAAACAAACCCAACCACACACAAACAAACAGACACAGACACAGATACACACACACATACACACACACATATTATTATTAAAAACACATCCATTTAATCTTCCCCCACCCCTCCGGCTGTCTGGAAAATGTGGAATTGTGCTCTGCATTTTCACCGGAAGACAAAAGGTGTGACGCTAGATATGATTGGCGGCGTCAGAAGTGCATCTTATCAGATTGCCGTGGTACGACCATGGGGCCCTGGTAATGTGTGGTGACCTCGGAAACACGGATCCCTGCATCCATTAGCGGCGGCTGCTCTGGCTGCTCCTATGTCCGTGCGCGTATCTGTTTGTAAATGAGTCTTCTCTGCTCCCTCCGCACAGAGATAACGGCGTATCTGTGGCAGATAGATGGTGGGACAGGTCCGCCGCTTCCTTCGCCTTATGGAGATGCCGCTGGCCCCCATGAATCAAAGCCTGGCTCGTTCACTGGGGTAACATTACCATGGATATACTGCAGCTCCCTGGCAACTCCACTCCAATAGATGTGCAGCACAGAGAGCAGAATATGCCACTTGTAACAAGCAGAATGAGTTAGAAGTCTGATGGATGAGCCCTAGCATGCAAGCTTTCGTTCCGGTGTGTGTGCGGTGGAGTGGGGGTGGAGGGGGGTATGTGGTGTAATTAACTAGAGATCGGATCAGGTCTGAGACGCTTCTGATGCAAAATGTAATTTCTATATAATGTCATTTAAATCCTGCCATAGAATGACTGTATTTGAACTGGGATTATTGGAATCATTGAGCTGTGAAGACACAAGATTCCTTCAGATTCTTAGGATGCACCTTTTTTCCCCCGTTCCTGGGTTTATCTGAACTGTCATGTGATATGAAAGGAGGTAAAAGAATGAAAAAACATAGGCAGGAAAGAAGAAAGAAAGAGAAAGCTCCTAATCAGACTCATGACAAAAAAATTCTATGAATATATTTTTCCCAGTTGATTACTGCTAAGTGATGGAATAAATGGGACAAATGATATGAAATGTACAGCTCTTATGTTGTTTTAGGAGGAAAAAAAACATTCCAGTAAAAACAAGGCAATAACAGGCAGTGGTCAGCACTGTTGACTCCCCTTCTGTGTGGCTTTTTGCCATCAACTGGTAAAACAGAGGTACTGCTGTTACACTAGGGGAGCCACCCTCTCAATGAGTGAAGGAGTGAGTAAAGGAGGGACACCACTGTTTCTACGGCTGTGTGACAATTCCCTCTGTCATCCTTAGAAACCGATGCAAATCTGGGAATTTCATGTCCTCTCTCCAGCAGTGAGGATACTCTCCACTGGCTCCACTGGGTCTTTCTATCTGCCTGCTCAACTTGCCCCTGCATCCCTTCTCTTTCCTCTCTGTGACACCACACAAAAACACCCAAGCACCCCTCTCCTTCTCCGTGACATCAATCAAACTCACGCCTACACCAACCCCCTTCCCCCCAACCCCAGACATATCCTGTAGCTGGCGGGATCAGAATCAAGCGGTGGACTGTCCCTTTAACCACTGCACCACACCCCCTCTCCAGTGCTCACAGCCGCATTCATAAAGAAACAATTCATAGGCAACGGTGCGATGCCGTGCAGCAGAGACGTCAGTCACCCGATGCTGAGCGCGGTGGGACCCTGACACCGCTGTTTTCTATAGCGTTCTTTCTGTCTTTTTCTTTTTTTTTTACACCGGGTATGTTCTCGAGATAATGAAGTGGCCCTCAGTGGCCTTACAGGTGTGCTGCTCGGTCCCCTTGGCGTGACAGATCTGTGAAAGAACACGTTAGTCACCTGGGCCCAATCCTTTGTGTAAGGGCTGATTGCGGCGGTGTTATCGGCTCGCTTCCCTGTGTAATTCGAAAGTGTGGGGGGGGGAGGGAGAGAGAAACTTTTATCTCTGCCAGGCAGCAGAGAGAACAGGTGAGAGTTCACTTTCCTTAATCCTGAAACTATGAAAACATGAGGCAAGGCAGCAGGCTCTACACGGTGACAATGACGGTCCCCCAGCTCACGGCTCTAATCTCTGACAGGGGAGACAAAGGGAGAGCCAGGAAAAAACAATGGGATGGCATTTGGCTTTGCTGTCCTCTGCCACGGCAGAATGTGTCCTGTTTTAATGGGCGCATCTTTTTTTAGCTTCTGTGCATTGCATGTCTTCAGCATCACGCTAACAGAAGGAGGGTGCGACGGCACTCACACAAATGAAATAAATAACCACTCATTGATCCTGACTGCTGCTCTCTCTCTGTTTGCAACATTCTCCAGGTGGAGTCGAGATACGAGCATCGGCACAACCTGGTCAAACACACGTCACCAGGCTGAGCCCAGATTACACCTGCAACCCGCTGTTTCCTGCAAGAGGAGATTACCCACTGATCTCTCGGCTAGAGAAACTCTCACACAGACATGGGTGGTATTTTTGGAGGCCTGGAAATCCATTGCGTCCCTAAGTTTTGTAAGTCCTTGCTGTTACATCCATCGACCAGCAGCTGGTGCTGTATGTTATGTGCATCTCAATAAAGGAAAAAAATACATTTTTAATTTGGATGCTCTGGGTCATACATTCTTCCGCATGGGTTCTTCAATACTGAATAATGATATCTCTGATGTTTATTACAACAAAAACAAAATGGTTTATAAGAGGAAACATGAGTAAAACTGAAGATGTTTTGTTGGGATATTCTGATTCTGATAATCTGGTTAAAAAGCAATACTGCTTTAATGGTCCTCACCCATTACGACCTAAGCAATCAAACTGAGATGCACAGAGGTAAAATCCTGTTTGCATACACTGGTTGTTCTTTTGCTTCACATTGCTTGCAGATCATCTTTAACTCTGAGTTGTGCTCACATACATTAGCAAGAAGCAGGCTGATATCCTTTCTGACACTGCTGAGTCTGTTTTTTTTGTAAAACAAAACCACCAAATCCTCTATGATTATTTTCCCTGAGATAAATAGTGGTGCTGAAGAAAAGCTTTTTATTCCTTTTAAGACCAGGTCTCTCCAAATATCTTAAAAATATTCAAAGATCCAAAGATATTAAGGGAACACACCTGGAACAGAAAATAGACAGCGCGACAGCAGCCCTCCACCTCTCTGGGTTAGATTATGCCGCAGACTGGCAGCAACACCAAGGCTTTGAACAGGGGAAGAAAAGGAGAGGAAGAGGAAGGAATGAGAGATTGTGTACGTGGAGGAGGTTGGAGGGGTGAGTCTGAGAAGGGCACTGAAGGCTAGGGAGGGTAATGAACAACCCATTTTCTGTATGAAATGAAATCTCCACTGACATGCACAGCACCCCCTCCTCACACACTCCTATTCTGCACACCCCTTTACCATCTTTCGTGGGGGTCCTCCTATCTAACATTGTGTTCCTGCCTCTTCCCTGCACCCCCCTCAGGTACCCATTCTCATGCCGTTTGTGTTCAACTAAAAATACGGCACTTCCTCAAAATAATAATAATAATAAAAAGAAAATCCGGTGCCTCTTGCTGCAGACGTGTCTACCATCCTATAATACTGCTCTTCAGATTTGTTCAGCTCCTGGATCGCTTTTTCTGCATGTGTATTTCCGCTTTCGCTTATCGTACTACAAAGCAGATTCTTTTCAGCTACAAAGCTCAGAAACCACCACCCCCTTTCCAATTGTTACAAGAGTAAGCATCTAAAGTGTTCTCTATTTGACTGTAAAACCAGGAGACTAAGGCAACACTACTGCTCTGTGCTGGGTGAGATTTCTGTCAGAGCTCTCCAGAACAGCCTACTCAGATTAGAGCCTTTTCCAAACCCGGATTTCAAAAGGCTGTTTTTCCCCTTATTTGTCATTTATGTGACCGAGAAAGCAGGAGAGAGAGAAAAAAATCAAATAAATTAATCTGCATCTATTCACAGTCTGGAAGGTATAGAAACTTATTGATGTCAACTTTGCCTTGGCGAGAGGAGCATAGGCTGTGCCACTGGGGTAATTGAGCTCGCAAGCTTGGGATGTCTTCAGATTGGCTCAGGATCGGAGACACCGCGGTTTTAATGCCCGCGCAGAAACACGAGAGGCGGTTCATTGTATCTGTGGAAAGGTATCTTCTTTTCCTGACGCGTGTCTGTTCCGCAGAGCTGAAGTTAAAAGAGCTCAAGGAAGCCATGCGGAGATTCAGTCTAACAGCTGCATTGGCAAAAGCCGCATGCCAGAAAATCACAAATACATTCATGTTCAGCTTCATTCTCCTGCAAAAATTGCAAAGGCTTCTGTTTATCATAAAAAGCAGTGTCATACGTTTATGTTTTGCTATAGATATTGTCACAGTGTGGGCTAAGGTACTTTAACCGCACTGTAACCAATATTAAGTTTTTCATCTCATTCTCCCTCACATGGGTTGTCCTCTCTTTTTTGCAGGGTGTGGGGGGGAGGAGGTTAGTTCAGGGAAGGGTTCTTTCTGTTTGTTTGCTTTTTCTTACTCTCTTCCTATGTACATATATATATATATATATATATATATATATATATATATATATATATATATATATATATATATAGAGAGAGAGAGAGAGAGAGAGAGTTTCCTCTCTCTTTCCCCTCCTCTCTCCTTTCTCTCCTCATCCTCTACGACCAATACCATAATGCTGCCATGTGAGACATACTCTTCCCATACCCTTCTGAAAGGCATCTTTCAGACCAAGAAAGGGTCACCTGCATACAAATATACGACAAGTCAACAATCAGAAGACATGGTAAAAACGTGACTCAAGTAATGACCAGTTAATACAGGGAAAAAAACAAGAATGCTCCATTGTGCTCAGAATGATAGAAGGTAATCGTACAGAAATAAGTGTGTCTTAAAACAAAAGCTTTGCAAAGAGGTGCTTAATGGTAGCGCTCCAACACCCCTGAAATTAGAGCCGGCTGCTCTCTCTCTGTTCCACCGTGAAAGCCAATTAAAAGCCGGGTCCACTCCACTGTCACTCAGCTCCGCACACACGGCACAGGTTAAACCGCACAGCAACCGGGCAGACTGCACACTGTTTGTTTTGGATTCAATAGCATCTCATTTACACGTGTTAATTGCAGCTAATTGGTTCTAATTAGATGAACAGGAAACCCTCTGGGATCATTCATACCTTTAATTTGTAGTAAATATCATTAATTACCATATGCTAATTAAAGCCAATTAACATTGATAAAGAGATGTCAGCTACGGGGGGAAAAAAGTACAACTATCAAAATTCGGCGGAGTCAGCAGAAAGGAAATAAACCGAGATGCACGCTGTAAGGATCACACAGGAAGTGGGGCGAGGCGTTAAGCAGCAGCTGTCCGCGAGGCTGGCGCGCCGGCCCCTCTCGCGCTCTGAGCAAGGCCCAGACGCACCTGGCCCGGCTCCAGCGGCCCCGTGCTGCACCTGTGCAGGAAGTGCACCCACGGGCAGAGGGCATCTGTGCGGCCCGCGAGAGGCCGGCGCCCGCCCCGCGCCCGCCCCCAGCGCCGGGCAGAGGAGATTAGAGGACGCACCGCTGAGATGGAGAGAGAGAGGGAGAGAGGGAGGGACAGAGAGAGAGGAGAGAGGGAAGGGCAGAGAGGAGAGAGGGGGAGAGAGAAAGATGAGGGAGGGAGAGGGAGAGAGTGCCAAAGATGAGAGGTAGAAAGTTGAAGTGGGAGAAATAAAGGAAAGAGACAAGGGGGAGTCATGAGACAGGAAATGACATTCAGATTTATTTGATCGTGGAACAACGAGGCTAGACCAGAATAGCACCTAAACGACCAGCCGGCGAGTCCAACAGCAGGCACATAAAAGCACACACTCATGGGTTGAAAGATTTCAGATCTGTGATAACTTCTGGCAAGCTGTGAGCCCCTTGTTTTACCAGTGAAGAGAGTAAACCTTCCTTCCATCAGGCTCTGCTTGAAAGTGACAGTGTGACTACATTTTTATCTCCAGGATAAAAACATATGGACACACAGGCTGTTGGAGCATTGAACCACGTCAGTGACTTGGCTGGGATGGTGAGGTGATTCCCAGTCGGGCGTGGGAGAGAGCAAGAGAGTGGAAGAGGTAGACAGAGAGAGAGAAGGAGAAAGATAGAGAGAAAGTGAGAGAGAGAGGGAGAGAGATATAGAAAGGGAGACAGACAGAGAGGGACAAAGAAAGAGAGAGAGATATAAGCCATTTTCATATAAACTCCGGATAATGTCCGGAGAATCAGGTCCGGACATTGTCCAGAGTTGCCCTTTCACACATGTAGCAAACAACAGGAGATTGTCCGTGTCAGACGTGTTCTCACCTACTGGAAATACTCTGTTCGGTTTAGGCGAGGGGTGGCGCCTGGCTGGGTAGAGCATGCAGGAGGCAGGACATGACGCAAACAGTACGCTGCAGAAATCGCAGTGTTTTGCTTACAGTAGCCGGTTCGTAATTTGGTCATAAACAGT
>CM032883.1:4013261-4025761 GCA_019176425.1 Megalops atlanticus
ACTGTGCAGTAGTGAGGTACGCACTGTGATATCATCTCCCTGCGATCGTGCCTGCTGTGATGACCCTCCCTGTGAGTGGGAGCAGAGGTGCACGTTTTTTAAGATCAGACCAACATGTCTGTCAGCTCTCAACAAGGCTCTCTGTAAAGACAATGACAGAGGGGTGTAACAACCCACAAAGAGGGGCTGTACACAGGACCCACAACAAAGGCTAGGAAAGAGAGAGCATGAGGGAGATGTGGGAAGAGTCAGGCTCTCTCCTGTCCCTAGGATTCATGAATATTCATCAAGACTTGTTGAAGTGCAGGGGGAGAGGGGTTCCGTTTTAGTTGTGTCAGCGTTGGGGTCTGTGAGTCTGTGTGTGAGCGTGTGTGTGGTGCGTACATGTTGGGGGGAGGGCTCCTTGCAGGAGCTATTCCCATGGCAACATTTCGGCAGGTAGAGGCTTGTGGTCCAGCTGCCCCCGCTGGTCCCTGGAGACACGTGCGGCGGAGCCAAGCGGAGCGGTGCACTTGACAAAAACAAAAGACAACTCACTCCGCTGGTTCCGTGCCACGTTTCTCTATTCCCGAGCAAGCTGCTGGCTGCACAGACATGATAACACCACACGGGACTGCACCGAGACAGACCCCAATCTGCATGCAGAGCCTCTGCCTCAGCCAATCCCAGCCCCCCTCACCCCACACACACACACACACACACACACACACACACACACACACACACACACACACACACACGCACACACACACACAGTCCACCAACACACACACACACACACACACACACACACACACACACACACACACACAGTCCACCAACACACACACACACACAGACACACACACATATTATTCAATGGATTTCAGTGCTATTTCTATCTTGCGCTAAGCTGGCCGGGATCTAGACTGGAGATATGTCATCAGAAATGCTCCAATTTGGCCGCAAATGGTCATTAACATAAAAATGAAAGAATTAGAGGGAAAAAGAGTGAATGAAAGAAATGAATAAAAACACCCCCTACCCCCACCCCCACCGCCATCTCTACCTCCATTGTGTCCAGGGAAAATGAGAGGATTCTGTTATTGTGTTATGTTGTTATTGGATTATTTGTTTTTATTTTTGTTAGCATGTGTTGTAGGGTGCTGGCATGCAGCACACAGACAGTGTGTTCCTGACGCAAATGTATTTATGGATATTAACACACTGTCTGTGGGGAGACTGATAAAGGCACATAGTAGCAATAGAGCAGGGAGCCTTGTTTAGCTCAGGTTTAACCCAGGTTTAGCTCCGGTTACATCACTGTTTGCCAGGGATCTGAGGATGTACATCCAGAGGCACAGATATGCAGTCTCTGTCTCTCTTTTATGCACACATAAACATACACACACACACACACACACACACACACACACACACACACACACACACACACACAGACAACCTCCAGCTCTCTCTGTAACTGCAGGTTGCAGAGAGGACAGGACAGACAGCTGGGATGTGGTTCCAAATTTCTGTACTATGCACCCCTATCCTGAAGTACTAAGGGTCCTGTACCTCCACTATGACACATTACCACTCCAACACATCATCACACACACCTCCACACCCTTTTGGCTGGCACCTGACAAACCTGGGAAGGCAGTAGCAGAACATTATGGTGATTGCACGCAAAAAACTCTGTGGTGATCATATTCAGAGAACTCAACAGTGATCACATCATGCAACAGTGATTCTATGTGTGGCCTACAGTAGGTGAATGACCACCACGTTTAAGGAGCTTGGATGTACTACGCCACTCTCACAATAAGGGGTGAGAGAACCCTATTAACAGACTCACTAAAAGCCCTGCACAAGCCTTATTCAATTAAATAAAACAGATGGACGCTGATGTTTACAAAGGTACAAAATTCTCTTTATTGATACAATAAAATATATATTAAAATAAAACACTACTCAGGAGGAGCAATGAATCAAGAGAGGCAATAATGGGTCTTAGAGCTAGGGCAAAAATGTATAAATTGTGAACCTTGAACCTTGCAGGCCAGGGCTTGGGCCACCGTTAGTCTGATTGCGAAGCATAAATAGGCACAGCAATTCATCAACTTTGCCAACACACAAGGGTCACATATGTAAAGAACCTGTGGCAATCACATGCAAAGGACTCACTGGTACATTTTACATTTAATTATGGGAGTAAAGGTGCAAAACATTTAAATGGCATATCATTAACAAAATCAAATGCAAATATAAAACCTGCCATTTGACCTGCTTTGCACCTGTGGAAACACCTTTCATGGCTTCTCCAAGGAAGAGCTCTGTACCATGGAACCAGATTACATGGAGTAATCAGCACAGTCAAACACCTACAGCCAGACAGACACAGAGACCCAGACAGGCAGACAGACACAGACAGCTAGCCAGCCAGCCAGAGAGACAGACAGACACAGGTGGACAGACAGATAGACAGACACAGATAGCCAAACAAACAGCCAGCACAAAGCACCACTCTGATTTTCAGACAGACAGGAAGAGTTGGTGTCTGTGATTGGCTGGCTTCGGGGTTTTAGTGGCTGGCCCTGTTTTCCCTGTTTACTGTTTATTTTGTCAATGAGTGGAGTGTTTGCCCAGCTGGCGAAGGCTTGCCGTTGCTGTGCCAGCATGATGCCGGTGCGGGAGGGGGGTGGGGGGAGTTTGTGGCAAAGCGCCCAGCTCCCTATGTAACCCCCAGCAACACACACGCACCAGACACACACACACACACACACACACACACACACACACACACACACAGCAGTCCTGTGAGCGGTCTTTCACTGCCAGTCCAAACGCAGACAAAGAGGGGAAGCTTAGCTGTAATCCGTATTGACTGTCTTCTGCTTTGTCTGCCAATTCGTATCATGGATTTGTCTCAGTGAATGATGTGCCTCCGTCACGTTCTCCCACATTAATCCATAACATTATTACTTTTCAATACGGCCCCTAATTATTCCCGCTCTGACCGAAACAGCAGGAGAAAGACATGGGGGGTGGGAATCAAAAACAAAACAAACAAACTAACAAACAAGAGAATGTTTAACACACAAAAGCCGTAGCAACAATGGGGTTAATTCAATATTCTCCGCTGTCAGATCAGCAGGTTTGTCTCCGTCAAGTGAGTGTGAAATTAGACATCTCGTGTGGTGGGGGTGGGGTGGGATAGGTGGTCCCATTTGATGTGCTGTTCCAGGCCCCCCACTGCTAAATCTGCAGATTACACTAAAACTGCCCTACGCCTGGTGGCAAGGATACCTGCAGCATAGTGACATCCTAACCATGACTGGGAAGTGGTCACACAGCTGGTCCTCGCCAGAGATCTTTATCAGCGCCATCCTTGAGAGACTGCCGTTCTGCTCACAGCACACCTCACCTCACCTGTCCCTCTCTCCTGTTCTCTCTGTCCATCTCTCCATCTCTGTCTCCTGTCCTCTCTGTCCCTCTGTCTATGTCCCTCTCTCCTGTCCTGTCTGTCCCTTTTTCCTGTTCTCTCTGTCTCTAATCCTCTCTCCAGTCCTCTCTGTCCCTCTCTGCTCTGGCTCTGGCTTTTGCCTTTTTTCACTTGTCCTTTCTTAATCTCTGACCTGCATGTCTAACCAACAATTTTCGCTTGGTTTTATTCTGAGTCATTTGACAGTGGACCATGCCACTTCCTTTAGTCCATGACACATACAGTAAGTGTCATGTAATTTTATGAAGGTTAAAAAAACAACACAAATCCGCATCAATCAATTAAGTTCAAGAGGTATGCACTGAAGCCTTTTGGGAAGTTCTGTCCTTTTATCCCACAATTCCATTCCTTCACAACCCCTTTAATGTAAATGTGTGTGTGAGTATATGTGGGCACATTTGTATGCTTGCTTGTGTGGGTGTGGGTGTGTGTATGCATGGAAATGTTTGTGTAGCCTCATGTGCACATGTGTATGCATATGTGTGCGTGCGTGTGCACATATGTGTATGTGTGTTTGGGTGTATGTGTGTAACTGCATATGTGTTTGTGAAACCATGTGTTTATTCGTGTTTGTGTATGTAGTCACCCTGTGCACCCTGACAGTGGAAGATGGTCACATCAGTATTCAGAGTGGCGTGTGGTTGGAGCATGCTCAGTGCTTCTCTGTGGCAGGACCCTCATCTAAACTGGAACCACTGACACCACCCGAGAGTACAGATGGAATGGTGATCATCTGTTGAGTGGCCTGACTGAATGACAAAACACAGGACCATCAAGAGCAGTGTACCTCCATAGGATCCAAAAACTAAGAGCCCAGTTCCAGAGGGTCTGTCACACACACACAACTTGGCTTGTGCACACTGGGCCATTGACAAAAACAGCTTTCATAGGTCAGGCTGCAGTGAGCAGCAGCAAACAGTTGGCTCTGAGAGGAGCCAGCACACACCTGTGTGCCCTCTAACCTTCAGCACCCAACCTGTCCCAGTGCCAGCCCAGGCCCCAATCTGACTGGTAATACCTCCAGTGCCTCGCACCCGTGATAAATCTCATTTCAGCCAATCAGCCAGCAGATGGCTGCTGCCGGCTTTCCCAAACTCGTTCCTGCTTCGGCGCATGTCTCCCGGGGGATGTGTGGGGAGGAGCAGGGGGAATGGGGACCGGCATGGCCCTCGTGCTGAGATAGCGCCGGAAAACACAAATATGGGAAAAATAATAAAGTGAAGAATTAATTAGAAAATCCTGGAGACAGAAATCTCTCATTGTGGCGGCTTTAGCGCAGGGTGTAGCTCATTCGTTGCAAATCGTGTTTAATTAATCTCCCCAGTAATTGGGAGGCAGTCAGCCAGAAGATGTGGGGGTTCTCTGGTTTGTCCTCGCAGCGTGAGGCGGGGGCCCCGGCTGCCCCCCAGACCCCGGGGGCAAGGCAGTGGGGTACGGGTGGATGGGGGTGTTGTCGGAGCGGCTGATCAGCAGGAGTCAAGGTGCAGTGGAGCAGATAGCTCAGCTCTATGCATACTAAACGCCACGGCAACGGAGTCACGGCGCCCTCGGGCCAGCGCCTTATCACACCTCTTGGCTCTGTTTATCTGATCAGAGAGCACAGCAGGGGAGAGAGAGGGAGAGAGAGAGGGAGAGAGAGAGGGAGGAAGGAGAGAGACAGAGGAAGGAGAGGGGAACCAGAGGGGGACAGAAAGAGCAAGAGAGGGAGGAATGAGAGGGAGAGAGAGCAGGAGGAAGGAGAGAAAGGAAGAAAAACAGAGAGGGAGGGAGAGGATAGATACAGAGCAGGATATGGAGGGAGAGAGGAGAGAGAATATATAGACCCTAAAATATGCATACAATCACCCCGTTACCAGCAGGTCATGTTCATCCTGCTCACCCAAAAAGACACACACACACACACACACACACACACACACGCCTATGACCAGTCATATCCAGTCTAAGCATGTACACTTGCTTAATCACACGTACAATAACATCCTGAGGTAGGATAGGTGCTCTAGGACTTGTAAAAAAAGGCTTAGAAATATTTACCAACAGGATTCCAAGCAACATGAACATCCAAGAAGTACAGAAGATAACCCTCCTGGGAGCAGCGCACATTTTGGTGGGTGCTTTCCATTACATGAAAGACAGTCTATCCTAGGACCATTGTTTGGACCTGATTCTCTAGATGTATTACAAGATGCAAGAAAGAAAATAATAAAAAGCACTTAACAAATAAAAACTTTCAAAATAAAATGTTGACAACACAGAATACATCAAGGGGACAATAAAAAATACAAGCATTAAAATTTGAAATTTGAGATGAAACAATAAATAAAAAGAAGATAAAATGAAAAAACAATACAGTTATAACTAAATGCCAGAGTTAAAAGATAGGCCTATGTCTTAACTGCTCATTAAGTCAGCATGTCTGATTTCTTGAGTCAATGTGTTCCATACTTTCAGTGCAGAAAACAGAATGCTGCCTCACTACCTTTTCTGTACTTGACCTTTGGGATTACAGAGTCCGGCAGCATTTGAGGATCTAAGGGCATGAGTGGGAACATAATCAGATAGACAGTCTAAAATATATGCAGGTGCTACACCATTAAGAGCTTCAAAACCTTAAAATCAATTCCAGAGGACACTGGGAGCCAATGAAGTGCAGCCAGAACAGGAGTAATGTGCTCTCTCCTTCTGGGTAAAATGGGTAAAATTCTGGCAGCAGCATTCTAAACTTAATTCAAGTTGTAGTCTGTCAATGGCCTTTGGAAATCCAGGAAAAAGTGCAGTAGTCTAGCCTAATCTACTAATTGTAGTAATTTAAGTGACTTGATTGGGCATGGGTTAACTTTGTTGCATTGTGCAGTATAAGGAAATGTCTAATTTGAGCAAAAGGATTGTTCTCATATTATTAATAATTTATTCAAGAAAAATACACATTTTACTGACCGATTTTACCTTGGATATTCACATATTCAGCTTTGAGTTTCCAAATCAGAGATGACACAAACAAACGCATCAGGACTTCTGCTCCGATGAAAAGGCAGCAAGTCAGTGCTCATTCATTTACCAGGTAAGTCCATACAGATGGCTGTAGGTGAGAGTGAGCATGTTCACCTCTAAAGCTGATCTGGGGTCAGTGGAAACTGAACAGAGACTCCATAAATTAAAAGGTAAACTGCCATACTGGATCATATTACACAAGTGCTCTTGCAGCCATGGCAGACCAATGCAGACCAAGCTCTCCAGTGTTGTGTTGGGGAGTCTGCTCACACTGTTGGGGTCCTGGGGACCGCAGGAGAACACCCCAGGGAGTCAGCAGCCATGAATGCACCCCTCTACCAAAACCTGATGCCTAGAGGTGTGGTTGGCACCGTCATGTGGCTGTCCATAACTGGCCACACTGTGTTCAGGTATGACTCTGAGCACCCCCTACAGTCCTGAACTCGGTGGTCTCTCCCTGGGTCAGTCACGCACTGCTCGCTCAAGAGGGGACAGGGGTGCTGCTGACCCTGCTTCTGTTGTGTTCAAAAGTGGGACACCTCCCGCCTCCCAGGAGCACTGACCTGCGCTCTTGCTCTCGTTTTGATGCATGAAGAGTCCTTGACTGAGGGGGAGAGCTGCTGTGGTGGCGAGGTATTGACCCAATGTCCCTCCCTTAACTGTTACATTAGGAGACCTATGTGTCTGTTCTGTCCTGTTGGTACTTTCTTTCCTTGCTGTGTGTGAGGCCATGGTGACTCCAGCACCATCACCCTGGAGAATGTGAGCTGGTGTGCATGGGAGAGGCCGGGGGAGGGGCCGGGTTGGGGGGCTTTGGGAGGAGCGGGGGAGTGGAGGGTGTGAGAGTAGCCCAGGTTGTCTGTGTGGGGGTGTGGGAGTAAAGTGCTGCAACCTGACTCAAACCTAAAGGGATTGAAAGAAACATGTCTGATTTGGGCCTCAGATTACGCTACACCATTTGTACCAATGAGGTTAACATTTTTAAGGCTGCCAAACATTCTGAGCTTGAATATAGGATTTATTAATTTATTTACTTGTTTAGACAGGGAGTATATGTTTTGTATGCCCTTCGTTTTCCCAAAAAGGACTGGTTGTTTTGATGATCTGTTGAGCAGAATTTTCCATTTTGATTTGTTTGCTTGTACAGACTTTTTCACCATATAGTGCACTGTTTTACAAACAAGGATGGACTGTATTGTGTTCGTTTGTTAAGCTGCTGAACGTTACATACTGTAGGGTTTATTTACTTTTGCACAGACCCTTATTCACTGAGTGCCCTGTGTTTTACTGTAAAGCAGAGGGTTTGGTAAGTTATTTATATCAGTAAGCTGCTGAACATAATTGAGATCTGATTTCATTTTTACCGGTAGCTGGTTTAATAATTACTAGCATTTTTATACCAGCACCCCCCTGCCCCAGTCAGGGCGGGTTTGGGCAGGGTTGGGTAACAGATAAGGTTATCATCTTCAGGCCAGTTTTGGTTCGGATATTAAAGTGCAGGTTGGGTCAGGCTCTGGTTTCAGTTTCAGCCCTGTGCGGACTTTTATGTGGGAGGAGCTGTGAGGGAGTGTGTGTGTTGCGGGGGGGGGAATCCTCCTGTGGGGAGAGGCCCCCTGAGGGGACAGCCCCCTGCCTGCTGGCGGGTGATGGTGATTGATGCAGGCCTGACACAGACGCCCCAGCCTCTCAGGAAAATTAAAAGGCTATTTTGTAAAGTCATAAAAGAGCAAAACACCCCCCCTCATCCCCCCGCCCCCCTCCCCCCCGTCCTGTCACAGCTGGGATGCTGTTTAGTGTCTTTAGCATCAACAACTCCTTAGAGAGCAGGCTGAGGAGTGCTATCACACAACTCCCTCTTTCTCTCTCTCACACACACTCAAGCACACGCACACACACACACTCACATGCAAGTACACACACACGTACACATAAACAAACACACACACACACACACAAACGTGCACATGAACAGACACACACACAAACAAAAACACACACACACTCACATGCACACACACACACACGCGTGCGCACACACACACAAATGTGCACATGAACAGACACACACACAAACAAAAACACACACACACTCACATGCACACATGCATATACACAAACACATAAACAAACATACATGATACATACAAGTCTATGTATGTATCATCATGTGAGTATGTGTGTATGTGTGTTTGCGTGTGTGTGTGTGTGTGTGTGTGTAGGTTTACAGTTATTCAATGGTACAGTGGTTCAAATACATTTTTAAATGATAGAGAACCATGAAGCTATCAACCCCATGTTTGCTGATATCCAGGCTGGATATCCAGTCATCTCAAGACATGTCATGTATGGGGTGCTGTTTGTAAACTTAAACAGGAACATTTTCACAGGCTTTTTTTGCATATTCTCCTGTTCTTAAACTAATCTTAGTTAGCTAGCTAGCTATTCTAGCTAGTAAAGTACCACTGTGCTGTAAGGTTACGGTAAGGTAATGCTTACGCTGACGTAAGCTGGGATAATGTTAGGTTAAGTTTCCTAACGCTAACGTTATTTAGTTGTATCTGTATTTTTGCTGTAGTTGGTTCTTATTCTACTATAGCAAGCACACAAGTTGTAAAATGCTGTCTCTCCAATTGAATAGAGGGAACACTGCTGCCAACATTGCGAAACTAGCATTTCTCTCAGGCACTTCTGAAGGCACTTTTAGAGGGCCTAGTTGACCCAATGAGTGAGAGATGGGTGGGGTTAATTAGCATATAACTCTCCAGATTTATTAAACCCTGCCAAGTGTAAAGTCCAACATTTGGCATTTAAGTTATATATTTATTTCTCAAACTCTGATTTAAGGTATAATATAAATATTTAATACAGTGTTAAATATTTAAATATTATCCCTGATTTAGATATAAGTTATATGTTTAGTAGGTTTTTATATATTTATTTAGAATAACTGATTTAACATTTGAGATAAATATTTAATAAAATCATTTATTCCATCAAATTTATTAAATTACATGTAATGGAAATAGTTATTTATTTATTTATGCAAGAGATAAATATATCTTAAAATAAATAAATAGCTCATTTACTAGATTTAATTTATAAATCAAAGGAAGAACCTGCTGGTTTTAAATAATTGGCTTAAATATTAAATCTGTGATCATAAATAAATATATGACAACTAACTAAATATAATTTATATCTAAATATAAGACACATAATTAAATATTTGAACAGAAAATATATATTTGGCTCATATCTTAAATCTGTCCTGCTAAATAAATATTTGCTGACAAATTATACATTTAAGTTAAATGTTATATCTGTATCAATGAAACAAATATTTAGCTTGCTGTTAGATATTTAACTTATATAATAAATATTTGGTTCAGAAATAAATATTTAACTTAAATCTAAATCTTGGATATGTACTTTTTCAGATTTATTTAATTTGAATGTAGATTCCCATTGCAAATTGCTAAATGTGGCAAACTGTAAAATGAATATTTAGATTTAACTTAAATATTTAATATAAAGTCCCAGACTTAGGATTTAATTTAAATTTTTGTTTTTGAACTAAATATTTATTTTATCATTTAGGTTTAAGATTTAATAGAAATTTTTAAAATGTAAGTAAATATTTATTTAACAGTGTATCATATATATAATTAAATATTTAATTTGTAACTAAATATTTAGATATAATTTAAATATTTAATCTTTAAGTAAATAAATATTTATTTAAATATTTATTTTGTAAGAGAGATTTAATATTTAAAACACATTTTTAAGTATCTTCTTTCAAGAGTTAGATTTATAAATTAAATCTTTCCAAAGAAAGGATTCATTTATACTACCAGATTTCTAAATTTGTGAAAAAAAGGCCTGTGAAAATGTTCCTGTTCAAGTTTACAAACGGCACCCCATAGTCATGCAATACAGTAGAAAACAGTGAATAGGTTAAAATGACCATAAATTTCCTCTGATCTTTCTGCCACTGCGCTAGCTCCAGAGCTCATTACAAGGGTTTGCTGTCGACTTTCCTTTGATTAGCTGCTAACAGGACCTCTAAATACTGCTCCCAGCAACACAGAAGAAGGAGGCACCATACCTCACAAACAGACAGCAAAACTCAATACTTAACACACCCTTCAGCACTGTGATCTGACATCACTTCCTCCTCTCTCTCTGAGACTGGAGTGCACAGACACTATGATAGGCCATTGAATGAGCAGCTCTTAATGTCTCTCAAGCACCACGCACTTACTTGTTTGTATATCATTTGCAAATCATTTATCCTCAATGTGAATTTAATTGACCGGGAGACCGTGGAAGGCCCCGACAGCCGCGACAGGGCTCCTCCCCTCTACGCCGCCCCCTCCTCTGGCTGGCAGAGAGGGGTGCTGGAGTGACAGGCCAGCCAAGGAGTCACACAAGCGGGGTCAAGCCTGTGTCAAATGGGGTGTGTTGACCAGCTGAGACAGTCCTGCCTGCGCATTGTGCTAATTTGTGGAGCTGGAGCTGGGGGGTGTGTGGGGGGGTGAGTTCACAAGACAGCATGGGGTGGCATATGGTGCCTGGCTGTGGGTGTGTGTTTGGGGGTGGGGGGGCGTAGAGTGTGTGTGTGTGTGTGTGTGTGTGTGTGTGTGTGTAAGAGAGTGTGTTGGAGAGGTGATCACTGAAGTATGTTGATTCTACACATTCACATTCACAGGAGCGCCCTGTCCCTGTCCCAAACACACATGCAGTGCCCCCAAACTCAACTCCAGTGGGTCCTCCCCACAGTGGTGCTCTCAGCACCTGCCCTCCCACCCCAAATCAAATCAAGCCAACTAATGTCCACCTCAACAAACACAAAACCACAACCCTCTCTTTACAACACAACTGTCTGCTCAACAACACAACCATAACAGAGAGGACTATGGTGGATCTGAGCAGCCCATGTGGGAAAGGAGCTTGGACTGCTCTACAGAGATGACTGCTGTGGAGGGACAGCTCATTACCCCTTGGCATTCTGGGACAGCGCTCTGCTGATAGCCCTGGGAGGGCAGTGACAGAGGGGTAGTAACAGTCACGTCTCATATCTACCAGCTTCCAATCGCATTCTGAAGATCGCAGCTGAGTCTCATACCCTGCACTGTCACATTTCATACAAACTTATAATTATATTCAAGTGCTGAAGGTTTAGTGGGTTATGTGAGAGGTGGTTCCCCAGAAGAAGGTCTACTTCTGTCGTTTTTGGACACAGAGAACACCCTTCCTCTGGTATAAATGCTGACCATACTGTGGCCCTCTAATGTGTCCCTCAATGCACAGGCTTTGTTTCAGGAACAGTACCTTCCACGGCAGAAACACTGGGGGTGCTTTATGACCATCAGCAAGGAGTAATGACAGGCCAGCCCCACTCAATCACTGCCTCCACCAACCCCCTTGACGCCGGAGGACTGATATGAATGCTGTGCTGTTGCTTGTCAAAGGTGCCTACATGGCCCTCCCCTTACCCCCCTCTCCAGACTAAAATGGGTGGGAGGGTGAGTGTCTATGTGTGTGTGTGTGTGTGTGTGAGAGAGAGTGAGTGTTTGCCATGGGTGTGTGTCTGCGCATGTGTATGTAGACGTGTGTCTGTGAGCAAGTGTATGTGTGAGTGAGCACTTTTGTATGTTTGTGTGTGCGCAAACAAATGTTTGAGTGAAAGAGTGTATGTATGTGCATGTGTATATGTATGTGTGTGAGGGAGTATGTGTGTGTGAATAGGAGTGTGTGTATGTTTATTTGTGTATGTGTGTGTGTGTGTGTGTGTGTGTGTGTGTGAGTGTGTGTGGGGGGGGGTTGTGGTCCCAGACGGGCTTCCTGGAGTGTGTGTGGCAGAGAAGGGTGTGGGCCTGCTGTTTTTGTGTTTGTGCCCAGGCCCGACCCTGTGCTCTGCGCGCGTACAGCCTGCTGGGCTCTGACTGCGCCCTTGTGTCACAAACAGATGGGCGCCACACAAAGGACCCCTCGCCTCACCAAGCTGGTCTCCAAC